>PVJO010017765.1:0-38254 GCA_004026905.1 Hystrix cristata | reverse complement strand
AACCAATAACAAATGCTGGCGGGGCTGTGGGGAAAAAGGAACACTCCTCCACTGTTGGTGGGAATGTAGACTGGTCCAGCCACTGTGGAAATCAATATGGAGATTCCTCAAAAAACTACAACTGGAGGTTCCATTTGACCCAGCTATTCTCCTACTGGGGATCTTCCCAGAAGAATTAAAATCGTCATACCACAAGGACATATGTACCACCATGTTCATAGCAACACAATTTGTAATAGCTAAGTCTTGGAAACAACCTAAATGTCCAACAACCAACGAATGGCTAAAGAAAATGTGGTTTTTCTACACAATGGAGTACTACACTGCCATAAAAAGGATAAACTAGAGTCATTCATATACAAATGGATATTCCTTGAGAACATACTCTTAAGTGAAATAAATCAGACACTCATGAGCACACATTGAATTGTTTCTCTGATATGAGAGACCATAATTGTAAATAAGGATAAAGAGGTGTAATAGATATTATATAAAAGGAGGATGGTGTGCAGAGGAGAGGAGTGCTAGAAAGAAAGAAGGAGAAAAGCAGAAAGGCAACAGGGGAAAGAGAGGGGAAAGGGAAAATATGGAAAATGATGAATGAACCTGCTGTAAATAGGGAGGGAGGGAGCAGAGGGGAGGGGCGGGGGAGGGGGGAGAACCAAGATGCATCATGTATAGGTACAGAATAAATGTAGTGAATGTGACTGTTATATGTAGAATGTGCCAATACATGTTCTTGGTTTAAAAAAAAAAATGATACTCCTCCGGGATTACTTTCTAAGCAGATTTATTTGGTGTGACTTGAAGCAACTTATCTGAATCCTTAAATACTCTCTAACTATAACGTGCTTCTGGATTAGTGGCCTTTATTTTGGGTCTATTTCCAAGTGCACCCTTTAATAGCATAGGTCATTTTCCATCACATATGTGACTTGATCATGTGAAAAACTCATCATTTTCTCAATCCACAAATGTTACTATTTTACAAAAAATATGTAGCTATGAAGTTAAAGGCAGTTACTTGAGTCTATAAAAGTACCGTAAGAGTGATTTTAAATTAAAATATACCACACATAGTATAAAATAGTGAAACAATAGTGAGAATAATGTTCCAGGGCTTATGGTAAGTACGGTGGAGTTCAAAAGATGCTGGTAAAATGGTTCTGAGCATTCTTGTTTTGAGTACCAGTTTGTCATATTCTTGCATAGACTTCTATATCCTTTCTCTCATTTATTTATTTTTTTTTGGTTTTTTTTTTTTTTCTCGTGGTGCCGGGGATTGAATCTCTCATTTATTTAAACGGATAAATTTTAGTTATGTCTTATTTTCATCATTTAACAGACTAAGGAATTTGACACAGGGAAAATTAAATGCTTTCCCAAGATCATACGCTCGAATGAACAGAGGAAATGAAGGGAAATGAGATTTGCAATCGCCTCTGCTTGCCCAAGCGTCCTGAGTGGAATCTCTCTGTGTATGCACAAATATACCACGTGAACTTGTAAAAAGATGAAATTACATTTTGTCCCTTAAATAATCTCTTCCACAATGCGAGTCTATTTTCTTTAAATTCCATTAATTATATGCTATTTTAATTAAAAACCAGTTTTTACCTAATGACTGGTACCTTGTTATATCGTAGATAGACCAGTTATTCTCTCCCTGGAAACTAATCAGATGCATGAGGGAAAACAGTCCTGGAAGCAAAGGGCTTCCCCACTCCCCACATTGTTACTCTCAGTGTGATCTTCGCCATACAAATTTACATTTTTCTCTCTTTTGAACAGATAAAGCTGTCATTCTTTTATCAAAGTACAATTCCATAAATTATTTAATTTGAAATTTTGAAATTAACCTTAATAAATACCTCCTGGAGCTATGTATGTCCATGATATGGTATTTTAAAAATGTGAATCTACATGTGTAGGATAGAAATAAAGAAAAATGGACGAAACATGGTTCAATGCTATATTCTTAAGAATTCTTCACCCTGTGAGATTAGGAAGCTGCCATTTCAAAACTGTAGGTCTAATCTCATCACATTGGCAGGCATTTCAACAAATTTTATTATTGTTGATGTTTTCAGTAATTCTATAAACCTAAAACTGCAAATAAATATATGATTAAAGAATATATTTTAAGTCAGAGATATTCATTTTCACACCATAAATGTACTTTTATGTTAAATTATTCAATGAAATAAACCCAATTACTGAGAGTGTTTGGAATTAAAAAGGGTACTTGAGAAGATTGCATGTTTTTAAATTATATGTTTCTATGTTTAGGATAGAAGTGCTAAGATTTAAAGGAAACAATATTTTTAAAATATCTTTTAAAACAGTTACATAATTCTCAAATAATTGTAGGTGACTTGTATCTCCCTAACATTTCTACATTCATAGTTTAAAAACCAGTTGATTTCTTTCATCTTTCCACTCTTGGACCAGTTTCATTAACTGTCATGGAGATAAGTTAGAGAAAAAAACTGCTTTTCATCAGATCACATCCTAGTGAAGTGTCTTCTTCCTTTGAAATTTATACAGTTGGTGAGATGTTTGCTCTTTCCTATTTTAGCTCTTGATTGTATTGTGTTTCCAAGAGGTGAAGAAAAGAGAGGAAAAAGTTTCACAATATGAAATCAAGTCTAAACAAACTAAGACAGAAAGTGACCTGCAGAATTAGAGTTGTATATGCCCTGGAGCCAGATATAAATTTTAATGGTTCACAGTAACTTCTGTTAATAATAAATTACTAAGACAAAACTCCTCTGAATAAAATGATAATTACAATAATGTTTATTGAAAGTATCAGAGTATCTTTAATATTTGAAATGTGGGAATTTTCTCTTAGGACATTAAAGTCTTCGTACATTTTAGAAAAACAATCAAATTGATTTACTTCAAAGAGTTGTATAGGACACTTACTATTTATGAAAACTGGCCAATTACAATTTTAGGGAGAATAAAAAGATATTTTCATATTAGACTTAACATGAATCGAGGTAATCTGAAAGATTACCTGATGAAAATTTCTATAATTTGAACTGTGAACATTAACCTTCTGATCATTTTCAACTGGCAGTTCAGTGAATTTTTATCTTCCCCTTTCAACATGTTTTATCATAGTAGCTGATAAGAGAATTAGAAAAGATTAAGTTAGTGGTTAGGAAGAATAAAAAAAATCATTATATAAAGATCTTTGGAAATAATGGGGTCTTTTAAAAAATAGACCTCAGAGAGCTAATATGGTTAAAATAGTTTTGAAAAGATTAAGCAGAAAAGGAAAGACTTGGTAAAAAGTAATTAGCAAAATAAAAGAAAAGCCCAGAAAGTAGTTTTTGGTTTTAGTCCTGTTAAGGAGATGGCAAAGGTGGGTTTACAGAATCTGTCCTAGTAAAAATGTCTGCCAAGTAACAAAGAATGTGGCTGTGTATGTCTTTCTCTAGAATCATAACTTTTATTTTTACTAGTTTAGCAATGTGACTCTTTCAGTGGACTCTAACAAGGAAACACATACCGAATCATTTTTCTTATTTCTGACATAATCAAATTTCACTCAGGAAAACAGGAGCCATGGCAGTCTTAAGAAAGAAAAGAATAAACACGAGGAACTAGGTACTCACAAAATCAATACAAGGGATGTAAGACTCATTTAAGTTCTACCACGAGTTGAGGTAGCCCACCGAGAATAGGGCTTGGGGTGCAGCTTAGTGGAAGAAGAGTTACCTGGAATCATCAGGGTCCTGGGTTTGACCTCCAGCTCAGGAGACCAGTCTGACTGCTCAGTGTGATACGGGGCTATCAGACATCTGAAGTCCCGTGTAGCAGATTTCCCGTTCAGATGAATGAATCTGGACACTCCACATGCACTCTGCCCACCTGCCACGATTTCTTCTCTTCAGGAGGGTAAAGAATGCTTCTTTTTAAGTCATCTTGGGTCCCATTTACCTGAAACCCTCCACTGGCCATTTTGCACCTGTCAGGATTGCCACAGGGTGAACCCTACCAACAAATCTTAAGTGGCTTTGATTGATGACACCTATTTAAAATATTACCAGCAGAAGTTTCTGAGATACGGAGTTCCTTATTTTCTATTTTGGTGACAAAGAAAAAACTATCACAGCAAAACATGTACCAAATAATCGTCTTCCAACAGGTAAAGAAGATTTAACGAAGGCAATTGCAATAGAAGAGTGAGACAGTTCAGTCTGAATTCAAATAAACCAAAACAAAGGACCAGCCAACTTTTAAACCCTGGAGCGAGAAGGAGAATATCGGCCATCTGTATTTGCTAATTGGCTTTACCCAAAGGAAAAATAAACTTTTATGTTTGTGAAGTGAGATAATTTACAACCTGCAGCAAGACGCCAAAGTTAAGATCCTACCCTTGCCCTCCAAAGTGGGTCCTGAGGATGCCGAGTTCCTTGAAGATCACATCACTTCAAAGAAAGAGCCCACGGGGCCTTAGGAAAGACATCCCTGGGTTGCACAGCTGTCAAAAGGAAATTTTAAGTGATTTCCATCTCAAAGAGAAAGAGTTTAAAAGTTTTCTGAACTAAATAGTCTAAGAAAAGATCAAAGAACTAAAGTTAGGAATATTCATGTCTAAAGTTTAGTCAAGATGAAGAAAAACATTAAATTATTTTGATCAAAAATAAAAGGGATAAGCGTTGTGCTGATTAATAACTGCTTATTTCACATTCCTCTCTTGGCAGCTGGGTCCAAGGTTTCTAAGATCTTTTACAATAAAGTTCTCAAGGTATTAATTAAAACACTCATGTGTCAAAACAGAACAAACAAAAATCTGAGGTATTTGTTACATTACTACACATGACAAAATATGCAGGAAATATAAATAGGTACTGACTTTTTAGTATGTTTTATTTCTCTACTTTTAAGTAATTTTTAGGAAACCGAGCTTTAAAAATTTTTCTGAGTACTAATCCCAGTATTTGGGAATTTAAATCTAAACTGATTAGTGTTAGCTATACAATCATTCAGAGAATGAATTAAGAATGAAGTTTTTAAATGATACAAGAGCTGTTTGACGGTACAATATATACAGTTACGGTGCATGGATTACACAGCCAATAAGATCATTATCATTTTCCCCCTATTGAAATATTTCCTCTCTGATATGATCACAGAGAATGTAAATATTCTGAAAAGGACATTCTAGAGTCAAGGGTTAGCAGATTTAATATGGGACAAATACAAGTTACATTTACACACAAGCCAAATGTGAAAAGAGTGCCGAATGTCTGTCTATGCGCTGGAGACCCAAAGATCCAATCAAAGGCTGGGAGCCCACAGCACTGTCCCTTGTACGTTTGTGCCTGCAGTAAAAGGCTGAAGAAATTTATACTGAAACCAGGATATGATGCTCGCAGCAGAGATGAAGAACAGAGCTCCCCCAAAGCGAACAACAGCCATCCTCGACAACAGCAAGGCCCTGACACATTTGGATAAGCTACCAAGGTGATATTGTCAGTAGCCCACTAGCAAACCGAGGAAACAAACAAACAAACATTACATGGCGTAATTCAACTTCAGAAGCTGAACGGCCATACACAGAAGAGGCTGCATCAAGCCTTCTTTTCCACCAAAGATCCAAAGATCAATTCAAAGAAGAAATGGCCACAGATAGGAATGAGTCGAATCCACACAAAAGTTCAGCCCACCTCTATGGCTGTTTGTGAGTGGCCATGAAAATGTACAAGCCTTTCACAGAGAAGTGTCAGGTACACTAACTCACTCTTTTCTGTTGAGTCTTTGCTGAGTTCTCGGGATAATACAACAAGCACTATTACAGCACAAGGTTGCAAGTGCTTCCTCACCTCTTATCTACAGCGTGACTGATAACTGCAGCCAAATAATAATGAGCTTCAAGTGGTTAAATCTTAAATTTCAAATTTGCAGATAGCGACGAGTTTAATGATGCTTCAAGGTGTTCATCGCCACCTTTTTAGGGGTGAGTTCCCACTGATACCAAGTCTGAGCGTTCTTCCTGTTTCAGAAATGAACCTGCTGCAATCTGCAGACTCCCCTGCTCAGATTCTGCTTTGGGGAGACAGCAGGCATCTGGATAGATCCAAAGGCATGGAACAGATTGTATTTCCAGACGAGGATAATTACACACTAACAAAATCGTAGTTCCACATCCGAAGACGTTTTCCACTGGTATATTATGGGAAGACTATTTTTAAAATTCATGTTTATAGTTAGGCTTCCTCTGAAGATTGAATCACTGCTGAGAAAAATGCAATTTTCTGTGTAATATTAAGATATATCCTGATAGAGAGAGGGGTCATGCCGCCAGACTCACATGGGTGCAAGAAAATAGGAATTCCAGAGAGGGGAACGGTTGGAGAACAGAGGCTCTTTTACCTCTGCCCTTCTGCCTACTCTCGTCACGCTTCCTGGGGTATTTCCGGGGTCTGCCCTCCAGGCCTGCTGGTTTTCCTGGTGAAGACAGACCACGTGCTCTCTGTAGTTACCTACTCCATCTTCCACGAGAGATCCCACTTCTGGTGCCCATCCTTCCTTCCCGGAAGCTTGTCATGGCCCTCAGGTCTAAGTAATAGCTAAGATGTTGCCTTCTCTATGTCTCAAATCCTCCTTATATTTTTTTCAGCCTCTCCTCCTGTCAGAAAATAATACTGCCTGATATTCAAAGTCCATAATATTATTTTTCTCTTTCTTTTCAAAAAAATTCCCTTTCTCTCATTATTACCCAGTTCTCCATTTTGTATAACTATATCCAGGGACAGAATGAATGTCCATAATGTGATGGCAGGGTTTCGACAGGTTTTGAGTGAAGGGTATATGCCCCTGACCCTGACTGAATCCAGGAAGGAAACTGAGAAAAGTAAGATTTTACTAAATCGGTTACTTTCTCTGTGAATGGGCAGAGCCGAAGAAACTGAAACTATTATCTAGGACCATGCTGATTACAGAGGTTTAATAGATGTCAGAAGAATGAGTCAAAATATAAAAGAGCTCAACCGGAGTACCTATGTGCTATAAGCAATGGGACATAAAATGTACTTCCAGAGCTTTAGTCAGGCAACAGTGAAGTCTCCTGGTCTGCGATCTTCAAAAAGTATTCTGTATTCTGCATATTATATTATATTTCTTAATCAGTTATCAGGTTTTTGTTTATTTATTTACAAGATACAAAGTGGAAGCCTTGATTATGGTCCATTCTCAATGGATATAGATTATTTTAAACGGTTGTGGAGTGCACATGAATATCACAAGAAAACCGTATTTTCAAATGTTTCAAGTTTGCCAGAAATGAGGAGCTCTTTCAAAGATGATACATAGATTGCTCGGTCAGAAAGTCCATCTCAAATTTTCAGTTAGAAGTGTTATATTTGGGGGAAGAAAGAGCTGGATTTAATCTTATTGTAAACAACTGTCACCTCTTATAGATGTAAAATGAATATTTAGTTTTGGTTAATCAATAATAGGAAAGAAAAAGAATGAATGAAAGAGACGAGTCAGAGAAAACTCTGGACCACAGAGGCAGAAAATATTGGAAATTGACTAATAACAAAGTCTCCTACTCATCTTCTTTTTGCGGTATGGACACGGGCAGACATTTTGCTAGTCGGCTCAGGCTGCTTCAGAGAAGTAACATATACTGAGCCAATTAAGCACTAAAGATGCTCTCACAGTGCTGGGTGCTGGGAGTCCAAGATCTCAGTGCCTGTCACGTGGTTTGCAGATGTCCAACTTCTTACTGTTTTCTCACCAGGTGGATGGAAAAAGGTACTCTCTCCCTTCTTCCTGTGTGGCAATAATCCCACAATGGTAGATTCAGCTTCGATAACCTCAGCTATATTTCATTCTGTCCTAAAGGCCTCATCTCCAAATACCATCACAATAGAGATTCAAGATTCGATCTAGAACTTTTTTAGCGGCAAAACAATATTCATTTAGGTGAATGAGAGTAGGCACTTTTATTTGCCGCTGAAAATTCCATTTCTGTAAGTATCATGTTAAATATGAGACCCAGAAAAATGAAGTAGTTTATTAAATGTTGCCTGTGCTCACAGGGAATCGAGTGTTACTAGAGATTTTTTTGTCATTGTATTTTCTCGGAATTGGGGAGTGGATGAATAAGCAGACAGGGCAATAGTAGCAGCATAGCCACAAACAGTGGCTAGGAATGAAGCTTCCAGGATTTTCTCCAGAGTATGAGTAATTATACACAAACTAGGGCTCACATGTTGTTGGGCTCCTTATCTTCAGGTAAACTTGCTTTCGAGATAGTTTTGTTCTTGGGTATTTACAAGTTGCATTAAAAGGCCAGACCTTTGTTTATACTGGAGCAGCTCTATGTTGACACTAAAACAGAAAACTGCCAGAAGGATTTAACATAATAATTAGAGATAAATAAACTGCATTGCCATAGAATCTCCCTGAATGTTTTCTACTTTGCAGAAGAAATCTAAATTGAGACTGTTGACATAAACAGGCGGGTTGGAAGAGTATGGCTTTAGTTACTTAAGTGGCACCAGTCTGTTTCCATCTCTTCATAAAATGTCAATGGTAGATATGCAGAACATATTTTTTTTTGTTTTAGTGGCTCACACAGTTACCTACCCTAGCATTTCTCTGCATAACAGAGTTTCAAAGGTTATTGGTACCACTTTTATATATAACATGTTGTATTAGACTTAACATTGCTGTGCATGAGATTCAGTGAGTGTCCAAGGAAGTAGCTTAAATTTGCAATGATGAAAGCAAACTGTTTTTATTTCTCCGGGGAAAAGTAATTCTAAATATTGAGTATGTGCGCAGTTTCTTTGGCTCAATGTGTTACAGAAAAAGCAGAAAAAAGACACAAGAAAAATCACTGCAATGTGACATTGTCAGGAATCGTAACAACATTTGGAAAGTTAAAATCTTTCTTTTTTTTCTTTCAAAGTTTCATTTTTATTAGTGCATTTTGCCGAAGTTAAAGTCATTCTGTATGAAATGTTGTGCACACACACATAAACGGTCTGCCAAAACGGTCTGCCACACAATTCAGCAGTTCACTGTACTAATAAATATCTGGAAGCTAATGGCTACCACTTTGAGCACATCTTGTAATTGTAGAGGCCAAAGGTAACCTGGTAACTTGTATCAATCTCATGATATATCAATAAACTTAGTATTAAAATATTTATTCAAGTTTTTCTTTTACTGATGTATATGTTTTTTTGGCAGTATCTCTCTGTTTCTCTCTCTCTGTGTCTCTCTGTCTCTTTTTCATGAGCATATACATATACACCAAAAGAAACTAAAAATAATATTTCTATTTTTGCTTTTTTAAGGAGCCTCTATATCCGTGGTGGCGAATCTATGGCATACATGTTGTCTGCTTTTCTTTTAAGACAAAAGATGTTAATGTCTGAGTTGTTTTTTCCAAACTGAAACCTCAGTTTTCAGGTTGAATTGCAGTGTTGGCACTTTGCAATGAATACATGGGTTCTGGGTTGCAGTTTGGGTGCTTATCTCTGGGTGCTTATCTCTAAAATATTCGCTCTTGCTTCTCTTCATTGTACACATCAATTACACACTAAGTGTTCGCTCAAAGAACTTGAAATCAGTAAGCCTCAGAGCTGTCTACATTCTCATTTACACTGCAACATTACTTACCATAGCCAAGATATGAGAAAAAAAGAAAGTGTCCACAAAAGGATTAAATTATTTTAAACATGTGATATTTATCCATATTAGAATACTATTCAACTTTTTAAAAATCAGGAAATTCTGTCATTTGTCACAACATGGGTGAAACTAGAGCATTTTATCTTAAGTGAAAGATATAAAGAATCAATTAGTGAATACTCTCACATGTATAAGGAATCTAAAAAAGAAAATCAAAGTCACAGAAGTAGAGCACAATGGTGGTGCCAGACAGTAGAAGGAAAGACAGAGCAGGGAAGAGAATAAATAGGGTCTCTGGTAACACAGTCAGACAGGGGAATATGTTCTGGTGTGTTACTGCACAGCACACTGACTATTTAATATTGTCTCACATATTTCAAGATAACTGGAAGAGAGAGTTTTAAATTTTCTCACCACAAAGAAATGAGAGATATTTGAGCCGATGGATATGCTAATTAACCTGAATTGATGATTTCAGGATGCACACATATACTGAGCATCTCCTTGCACCTTATAAATATTTACAATTACTACTTCTTATCTAAAATTAAGATAAAACTTTCTTCCATTTAGAAGTGGGAACATCAGAGTTTCTAATGTGAAACTTTCAGCTCTCTTTGACAGAGTCCCCCACACTTCAATTCAGTGCTGGGATCGCAGCCTTGAACGATAACTCCTGAACAGTCATCATTCTAGCTCGCTTTCTTTCTTAATGCACTTTGAAATGGAAAAATTTAAGGTAACACCCAGAAAGTTTTAGAAGTTAAGGTATAGGCCCTTGTATAATTTTGTTTCTATTATTTCTTCATGCTATCATAGAAGTTCCCAGAAAGAAACCTTATTTTCGTAAGACCTCAACCCTCCAAGTCAATGCCAATCTTTCATGGAATTTTCTCCATCAGGCAGTCATAAAATCACTGAAATATATAACCCCGAAAATGATTGTTAAAACACACTAATAATGTAAAAATGCTTAACATTCAAAGTTAACAGTAAGTATCATTTAATAAAGAAAGTCTATATTTTTAAATTATTATTGTTATGCTTAGATTGTTTTGAATTTTTCTTTTTTATTCTTTCTAATGGATAGGTAACACTTTGGTAATTATTTTCACCTTTCTTCCATCAACAGTCACTCGTACATCTTTGACATACACTTAATTAACTAACGATGTCTAAAATTGTTCACTATCGAGCAAGCACACTGTCACTACTTAATTACACAACGAATGGCCTGTCCTTCCCCAGTAGCAACTGCATTGTGATGCTTGTATAGCACAGTTTGATTTTTGGTGTGACATAGTATATTGAAGAAACACATCTGTGCTAAAAGGTACTTTGACCTACCTAGGCATTTCTACAAGATGTAAGAATGGATACAGAGAGAATTTGAATGACCTCTATGTCTATAGAATCCTATCTATCAGATGTATTTGCATATTTTATTATTGATGTTACTTATCCAAAGAAAAATTAGTTTTGTAGTTAACTAGCTAGATATAAAGCTTTGTCCTATTTGTTAGGTTCAAATAATATAATAGCTTGGGAAGTTAAAACCTTTTCCTAAAACTTAATATTCGCCATGCTATCATCCATCTTGTGCTACCCAGCTACTGTACCTAGGAACTTTATAAAATAGAAAGGAGTCATATTCATCACAAATATTTAAAGTTCAGTACATTCAAAGACTTTTCTAATCATTAATTTCTTCTCATTATGCACCCACTTCTCTCTCAGGTGATTTGCATATTTAAATTTCAGTTTGAATACAGAATATACAAATATTCCCAACCTTAATTTCAAAAATCATGGATTTGGGAAAACTAAACACACATTTCACTTCCCATTTACTAAAATTTCAAACTGAGATTGATTTAACTTCCCTCTTAAAGAATAATTTTAGAGGAAGAGTTTTAGATGTTTGCGTGCTGATCATGCTATTGTGAACCAGGTGACTATGTTAGAGGGACATTTTGATTGTATTTTTAGGATTATGTAATTTGATTTAGAATTAAAATAGCAGTGGTGAAGCTCTAACTTACATAATCTGTCAGTTAAAACTATTCTTTAGGGGCTGGGGATTTAGCTCAGTGATTAGAGTGCTTTCTTTGTAAGCACAAGGGCCTGAGTTCGATCCCCGGCACCACCAAAAAAACAAAACAAAAAAAAAACTATTCTTTATGAATGTTCCCAATGCTGTATAATTTGTAAGGATATCTTCGCTAATACATGTGCCATCCCACACATGAATAAATTCTTGAAAGGCATATTGAGTACCAAAATAATTATTACTGCCAAGTGTGGTGCTTAATACTGACCAGATATATTTGGGAAAAAATTGTTAATAGAGAAAACTAATGTGTAATGGTTAAAAGTATGGACTGGGTGAAATTATTTGAATAATTATTAGATTATTCAAACTAGTTCCATTACTTAACATTGAACTATGGGCAGACAGGATAATTCAAGATCTTTTGTCCTTTCATCTACAAAGTGAGGATTATAACATCCACCTTAAAGCTGTTATGTGGAACAAATAATTTAAACAATGTCGACCCTTATAAGACTATTTAGATAGGTACAAGAATCCAGCCAGCACCTCTGGGGCAGCATTTGCACTGAGCGGTACGTGATCAGGGACACGTGAGGTATAACATGATGTGCATCCCTGTGCAACGTATGTAGTAGCTTTGCTAAAGCACACCCAGTTAGTAACGGTTACAGCTGACACGATTATTGGAATGAAAAACAGGGAACCACTCACCCTAGTTTCCTGAGTACTGTCCTGATTTTGGTTGATCATCAAGGCCAGATTATTAATTTAGTCGACTTTAGAAATATCCCAAATTGCACACTAAATTGGAGTGTCTAATTAGGTTAAATCTTTCACTTGAATGTAAGTAACTGGTAATTGTCAACTATGAAAATTAAAGACCTGCTTCTATATTTCAGAAAATCCAAAAAGGATATGTGCAAAAAGAGTAATATGTATTATGGTTTAGATCTAAAGTTGTGGTGGACCTAATATGGTCAACTTGAGCCAGAACGCCCAGCTGGGCTGAGTTGGTGTGATGCTGGGCGTACGAGATCCACCTGAGGGTTGTTGCTGACGCAACATAAGGCAAGTGGGAGCTGTAGCTAGTTGGCAGGCTGTTTCCCAGGAGAAGCTCTGCTGTGGCTGGTTCTTCTGAAGGGGGCGCACAGCAAGGCCCCAAGCTCCTTCCTCGACCAGCAAAGGCCCCGAGCTCCTTCCTCTTGGAAGGAGCTCGGGGCCTTTGCTGGTCCAGGATGGCTGCTGTTGCTTCGGAGGAGCTCTGGTTGTCATTTCTGCTGCGAGCCTCGTATCCTGGTTCTAGGGATTTTTTCAGCCATCATGTGCAGACATGGACGTACGGGGGACAGTGCTGTGGGCTCCCAGGCCTCAATTGGATCTTTTGGTTCTTCAGTGCCTAGATGGACATTCGGCATCTTCTGCATTTGGCTTCTGGGTGAGTATTGTGATCTATAAGTGTCCTCCATTAAATCTGCTCTCTTAAAACCATTGGTTCTAGCAAACCTAACTAACATAAAAGTGTTTCTGAAAGTCTTCTGTTCAGATAAGTGGGTCTGGGGCACTATACTTACCAATGAATTAATCCACTGATGACTTCATAGCTAAAAGGACTGTCAGGATGTGGAACCCAGTGGGAAGAGGTGGGTGCTGGGGCATCTGTCTGCTTCTGGCTGCCATGAAGTCAGCCCCTTCCCTCCACCGTGCCCTTTGCCCATGATATTTCTGCCTTGAAGCCAACTGACTGTAGCCCAAATGTCCTGGCACTGTGGACCAAATTAATTCCATCCTCTTTTAAGTTGTAGGTGTTAGGCATTGTGTCTCAGTAACAGGAAGGGAGACCAATTCATCAGCATCCTCAAGACAGACAGAAGTGCTAGATTACACACATGTGCAGGTACTGTATAGTTGGATGAGGATGTTTATTAGGAGAATTCATCCACATGATGACAGTGGCTGAGAAGATCAGTAATCAGCTGACCGCCGGTGGAGACACAGACGCGAGTAGTGTAGATTGGTCCAGGACTGAACGCCTCAGAACCAGGTGAGTGGATGGACTGGTTCTCAGGCCCAGGCTAATGCTTAAAAACTGAAAATGACAGGGAGAGGATATTGATTAAATCCTTTAGTTCAAAGACGAGGAAACCTGTAGTTCTGATGTGCAAGGATGGAAGAAGAGTGAAATCCAGCCTCAGAAGAGAGAGTGCATAGCCTTTCTTTGTCCCTTTTCCTCTATTTGGGTTCCCAAGTGGTTGGACAATGCCAGCCCCACTGAGGGCAGGTGTTCCTGACTCAGGTAACACACCCGGGGCCCAACCTTCTTTGGAAACCCTCTCACGGGCACACTCAGGATTTCAGACAACTCGAATTAGCCATCATGTGGAGGAACAATGTTCCAGATACAGGAATTGGGAAAATCTTAGACAAGAAGGTAAAACACTGGACATGTTTAGAAGTAGAGAAACAGCACAATTTCACGTGGGATAAAAATGTCAACTTGTGAACCAAGTTTTAAAGGCTTGTTAAGAAATACAAGCATTAAATATGTTACAGTTGAAAAAACATTGTAGTAAATTGCAGAAAACCTGCATCTTAAATTCTGCCTCTGTGATACTTTTGATTCTAAAGTTAAATGATGGACCTAATCTCTACCAGATCTGTATAATAAGATAGTTATCTGGCTCCAAATAGTTTAAGAATGTTTCATAAACTCCAAAGGATATATGGAGATAGAAGATCAAGAATGCTGACTAGCTGGGGATTTAGCTCAGTGATTAGAGTGCTTGCCTTGCAAGCACAAGGCCCTGAGTTCAATCCCCGGCACCACAAAAAAAAAAAAAAAAAAAAAAAAAAAAAAAAAAAAAAAGAATGCTGACTGAAGAGTCTGATATTGCTTTCAGGGCAAAAATTGCCCATGTTATTGAAAGTTAATAGCTTGAATTCAATAACAGATGAGACTTATCTCAGTTCTAGTACTGTACATGCACTCTGCTAATTAATTAGAAAAGTTTGGACAGTACTTTTCCCAATAGAGCTTTAATTGTTAATTGTCAATTTTGACTAAGTGTCAAAGTAATAGGCGTTTGAATTTCACACTAATCTATTTTGAAAGTATAGATCTATTACTCGCCCCCTGGGTGTGAAATTTTAGATAATTTGAAAACCATATAATAACTCTATTATATCACCTATAATGAGAATAGTGCAAATTTTTCAGGGTTGTTCTGAGAATAAAATATTGCATATGAAAATTATTTTACATGGTACATGGCCAATGCTACACACTCAATTAATTTTAGCTACAAGTTTTTCCTTTACTGTCATTTTCATCTTTTATATTTTCAAATACACAATCCCATCTCCCCGATAATTCTGTATTTGGCAGGTGCCATATTGAAAGCAACAGATTTTCACTCTTGAAACATAAAGATTTTATTAAGTGGAAATAACTACAGTATAATCAATTGTAACAGATGGCTTCAAAAATAATTTTGGTGTTTCCCGCCTTTCTATTCAGATGCCATTATCTTCCCATTAAATATTCATAGTGATGGAAATTAAAAGATGAAATAAGAACATGATAAAGCCTCCATCATAAAATTAGTGCTAAATCTAGTAAATTAGCATATATAACATTTATGTTCATATTAAGATGGACTGAAAATAATTTTCCCAGAGGTCACACAATGCTGGATCCAATGAATAAGGTAGGCAAGAACACACAATGATATCTTCACTTAATAGAAATTCCGGCAAATGTAAACTGCTTCAGAAATTGGCAAGAGCAATGGAATAGGTGTGTTCTCTGTGTGAGGGAGTATTTTGTGGGGGATTAATGACAGTGCATTTTTCACTGTAATACATTTTTAAATTTAAACATTAGCTTGTATTTTATCACACCTCATACATATTGTGGTAGCTTCAATTTCAGTGTATTATGGTTCAGTACAGAAAACCTTGGCATTTTATATTATGTGCATTTCCAGGGTTATATCCCTGATCATTTCAGTATGCTCAGCAGTGAATTGAATGCCTTTGTCAATTTTCAGCGTGTGTTCTGTAGCTGAGTGCCAGAGCACATATTCAGATATGTCTTGCTAGAAGTGTAAACAAAATTCTAACCAGCTCATTATTATAGGCATACAGAGTTATTATATTATTATTATAGGCATGCAGCTTATTATTATAGGCAAGTAACAAAGGACACAAGGAAAAATGGAATGAAAGCTCACTTGTTAAAGAGGTAGAATTAGTACTGAATTTTCCCTTTGATTTTTGTTTTTAAAATGTTATCTACATAAAATGTATTTTAATGAGAAATCTATCAATTGAATATATGTAATACAATATGTTTGTTTTCCTCACTCTGGAGCTTATGTAATACAAAATTGTATTGTGCATTGGGGAGATGGAAATTAAGTAGCAAGATCAGGAGGGAATATGCAACCGATCAGTAAAAAAATTCTGAATAGCTGTTTGCTGAGCCAGGCAGAGTGGGGAATATAGAACAGTCACAAAACTGTTTTTTCCATTCAAGATGCTAACTATATGAAATAACAGTCCTGATTACTTTAAGAACATTTATAAAGGTCCTTTGAAAATACTTATGACCAATATGTTGATTATACTACATTTATTTTCCCTGGAAAAACTATCTGGTAATGATCATACAGAAATTACATTATAGAGAGATACTTTATTAACACTTTATTAAATGTAATTTTGTGATATGATTTTCAAAAACATATAACATAGCAAATTAAATAAATGCATGAGACAAACTCAAATTCAAGGACATTATGTAAAATAAACGGCTTGGAATTTTCAAACATTAGTTTGAAGAAAGACAAAGTAGAGATTTCCAAATCAAAGGCAATTGAAAGTACATGGCAGTTAAATCTGATGCATCATCTGGATTGGATTTTGCTTTAGGGAAAAGATTATAAAGTCCGTAATTAAATTAGTGGGAAAGTTTTCATATGGGCTGTGGGTTAGATATATAGATATATAGATAACAGTATTGGACCAATGCAAAGTTTCCTGATTTTGAGAATTTACCCACAGAAACATAAGGAAGTATATATTTGTTTATAGGAAATATACACTGATGAATTTATGGTAGAAGGAACCAAGTATATTAAAGTTGATTTTAAATTGGAGGGACGAGATAAGGGGAAAAGGAGGAAGGAGGAAGTCAGGGAAGGAAGGAGAGAAATTTTACAACAAAATGGAAAACAGAAGGATTTCATAAATTTGATAAAAGGTATACCAGATTTCCTTTTATTATTCAATAACATGAGAACATTTTAAGACTTGAGAGAGAAAATGATAAAGCAAGAAGCAGAAATTATTAGGCAAAAATGAAAACTATGACTTTAATAAATAGAAATTATTCTATGGAAATACAACAACATAAACAACTAGCTAATAAACAAAAAGTGTAAAGACAGCAAAATTATAAAACTATGAAAATATAAGAGCAATGGACCATTGAAACACACTCTTGAAATTCATCGTTTCATGAAGACTCCAAATAAAATAACATTTCCCAGCTAAATATCATTTTAAAATTCCATATCAAATTTATTTTACCAGACACAGGGAGTTTAAGCAAATTATTATGAATGGAAGTAGAAATATTACTGCAGATTTTCCCCTAAAACCTCCATGCCCATATAGTTTAAAAGCAAATTTTATCAAATCTTGAAAGACCATATAGTTCCAGGCTTGAAAGAACTATTCCATCACACAGAGAATGAAAGACAAATTTCAGGTTTTGGAATCAAGTTTAACACTCATCTCTACATCTAAAAAAAGTTACTAAAATAAATAATATCATCCCTACCCCTCACTGAAAAAAAAAAAAAAACTAAATTAAATAAAGACAGTCGAAATCCAAAAGCACATTTACAATAACTATATAACAATGCAAAATGTATTTGTTTGAGAAATGAAAAGTTGTTCATATCAGAAATTTATAATATGAATCAATAGATGCAAGGATAAAAATTGCACAACTGTGTCTACATATGCTGAAATTCACTTTAGTAGAGTGTAATTCACCACTCATCTCTGATAAACACACACAGGAAAATGGAATGATTAACATTTTTGTCAGACAAATATAAATATGTACACCTTTGTACTAAATGTAACATTTTACTCACTGACAAAATTAAAGTGCTTTTACTAAGACTGTCTACAAGACACGTAACTGTTTTTGCTATCTCCTTTACCATAACTTAACAATGTAATAGATGGAGAGGCCAATGCGATAGAATTTGAAATATATAAAATTGAAGAAGGTTAAAAACATTCTTTATTTTAGATATTATGTTAGTATATTTGGAAATCACTTAAGCATCAATAATTTTAGCTCAGGGGTTAGAGTGCTTGCCTTGGAAACACAAGGCCCTGGGTTCGATCCCCAGCACCAGAAAAAAAAAATAATATTGTTGAAGGGTAATAAATTGGCGTATAGAAATAAACTATGTTAATAAATCCAACAACAAAATATATGGTATCAAGAAGAGTCTCCAGACCTATATAAGGAAATTACACACAAACATCTACACTTTCACTATGGTTCCCACTTCGAATCTCAGTTTAAAATAAGTCTGATTTCAGAGTCTATGTTCTAATTTCCTCTTTACAAGCTAGTTATCTCAGGCATTTGTTAGAGTAATGAAATGTTAGCGAACTTTCCTCGTAAAATCAGTCTATGTGATGTCACTGCTCAGTTAAGACTTTCCTAAATTAGGGACTTTCATTAAGCATTGAACAAACATCAGACTACCTGAACCTTCAATACATAGCAGCAAATGTGAAATACCTTCCCAGACTTAGAGTTCACCTTGCCACCCTGAGTGCATTGAGTCCACCAATCTTATATTATCTTTTTGTCATCCTTACCAGGCATTTTGAGGCTGCTGTTGGAAAGATCTGCCTTAAGGCTGGTGCCCAACAACAGCCTAATAAATATTCTGTCAGTGCTTCCCCTGTGCTGAGACACCATTCGACTTTTTGTTGGCCACTGCTTATCAGAACGTTACTACGGTAGTGCTTTGGGGGAGCTGCTTACATTCTGGAATACCCAATATACACACTTTCCCAAATACATAATATTTACAAAAGTTGACCACCTATAAATAAAAGTGGAGTTTGAATATGTTCTTTAATAGGACTTCCATTTCATAAGGAATACATAACAGGAAGCTGATAAGAAATGTCAAATAAAATATGAAGTCCATTGTTTTTGGTGAAACATACTGATAACATTTTGTAAAAAACATGGCCAGTCCAAGAAGTATATTTGGCGTTATTTTCTATATCCTGTACTTATATAATCAAACCCATTCAAGTCAGTTAATTTTTTTTAAAGCAACTTGATTCTCACATGTTTTATTTCTATAAAGAGAACATGGTTTGGTTAAATGATGAGGAAAATTAGCTCATTTCAATAATAATAAAGTGGAAAGTATATTCATAATATGCACAAATAGAAGCATCAAGAATGTTTGAGCTAACTTAAATTGACCTAATTTAAATAAAAATATTACAACTTAAACAAAAGTCATTTTAAACACAAAATACTCCAGAAATAAACTTTAATGATAGAGAGTAGCCATTGCTATGACTTAACCTCTAGAATTTCTATTTTCAATATTATATCAAACGTTGAGATTGCATTACTAGGTAATAGTATATTAGCCTGAATGAACAGGGCTTCGTAGAAATAAGAATTGTCCTCTCTATAAGGAAGCAAATGGCATCAAACTCAATTTAGTAGTTTGTTCTGAACCCAGAACCTGTTATATATGTAATTTCAGAATTGAGGGTTACAAAAGATTAAGGACATTGAGGTGCTACATTAACTCCAATTACGTACAAAGTATATGTTATATTTTTGGGTCATAAATTCTACCAAGGGTTCTAAGCCACCGAAAAATTCACTTAATGATTTTAATTTTTTCTACAAATTAGTGTTTCAAATCACCTTTATATAGATTCTCCAGTAAAACTTTACAAAAGTTTTATTTTAAATGGCGATGCATAATTTCAACTATACAAAATGATACTCAAATATCCTGTGAGTAGTTAAAATTTTCCTGGATATTAAACCCATAATTTTGCCAAAGAAATGAGTTGATATTTTTCATTACAATAATTAAACCATTGTATACATTTTATTAGAATTCAAATGAGTTCCTTACAATGGAAAGTTTTAATTCATTAATTCATGCAAACACACGATTGAGAATACAAATATACAGTAGTGAATATCATTAATGTTGAGGATTTGTGTGGCTTTTATTGAATGAAAATAATTATATGGTCAAAATGTTCCAACTTATGAATTAAAAATTTTTCATAGATTACTAATTAAGTTTAATTCACACTGAGGAAATACCAGCAAACATGAGCATTTTATTAAAACTTCCTTCAGCTACTAAATCAAAGAAAAGTTTAGCTATATAGAGATAAATTTAAATTATTTGGTTCAGCTTCTCCCGAGGACACTAAAGTCCTTGTCTTTGGATCACTAATGGCAGTCATTAGAATTCTGTTAAAAATGAACTCGCCCTAAAAATCTCAGATGTGACACAAGCTGAGAGATGAGTGATTGAACAATATCCTTCCAGGCCAACAACTTCAATGCTTATGTGCCAGTGCGTTGTTACATTAACAACGAACAGAAGATTCACTGTGCAAATAAATCCCTGAAAAATGAAGCTGCATTTATTAGCAGTGAATTCATAACCAGCCATTTTAAAACCATTTGAATGAATTGGAAGTTGTTTCAGTGAATATAAATGTAATGGAAGAAAAAATTGACCACTAATACGCAATTCTTACCACCAGACCATTGAAACTGTACAAATGAGTATTACCAAGTTTGGTCTTAAATATGCAGGATGGTAAATGAAGTGAGAAGATTACACTCTTTTAAATAAATGACTAAAGCTTGTAAAATTAGACATATAGATGCACCCTAGTGCCCTATTTCTTGGATCATGTAATAGGGATTTAGAAGTGGACATGATTTTTTGGAAATCATCTCACTAACACCACACACTTTTTTACGGATTCTCTTGCCGAGTCTCATAGAGGTGGATCCTGGTGAAAAGCAGCAAATTAATGGTACCTTGGAGCTCATTTTAGCCCTTGAGGATCTTTTCAGTTAACTTTCAATGAGGTCATATCACCTATAGTCCTGAGAAAGATCTACTAATTCACAGGATACTGTAAATAGTTTTGCATTCTTCTTCATGAATATCTAGATACATAATGTTCATCTTCTCTGGGAGTAGATTCTTATTAAAGAGAAAAGCAATTTGTGACTTTATTCTAATAAAAGACATGTCATGAGGTTTTGAACTCCCATTTGGTTACTGAAACCTTGGAACACCTTTGAAAATTATATAATTATTACCTATTTCAGTAGTTTGAAAAGAAAATTTCAACACATGACATACTGCATTCTAATTATTAACAAGTGTCCAGAAATATTGATGAGGCAAGAGAAAAAATTAACATTAAATCTTACAGTATTAAATGATAATTCAAATTATTTTGCTTCTTTGCACTCTTACATTTAAAAGCATTTAACTGTTTTCTACTATTCCTTTGCGTATCAGTAGATGTTCATTTTATCCCTGTAAATTAAAAAACAATAACTGTTACCAAGTTTGCTTGCTTTGAAAAATCTCATACTTCATAGTATCAAACTGCTACACCTGTAGTTTATTCCATTTCCTCTGTAGCACAAAGAAATCTGAGGAAAAAGGTGAAATCAAAGTATATTCAGTTTGCTGTTAAATTGAATTACCAAGAATTGACAATATACTTAACTTTTCCTACAAGCAGCAATAGATTTCAAATCCAAACCTTTCTATGGATTTCATTTTTGTTGGGAATCAAACAGGTTCTAACAAAATTGTTCCTGACACAGATACAATTCTTTTTTTTAAATTCTCCTATGGGAGGAAAACTTTACTCTCAGAAGACAGAACTTGTGTTCATGTACAGCAACTTCATCAATAAAGTAAGTGAAGTCTTGCTCCTTAATCACACTGGTTTGGGGGGAAAATCCATTTTTGTTAGAGTAAATTATTGCATTACTTTCTGTGTTCTGTCCATTACGGTGCATACACATAAAATTAATTATCTCAAGTAAAATAGGCATCTAATCATCATTGGAAGAACCAGTTTGAAAAGGGATGAGTCTCTACGATATAACTGAATTCTTTTTGTATTTCTAAGTGGTGTACATTTTTACATGAGTCTTCTCAGATAATTATTTCACAATACAATATTTGGAAAGATAAAATATTTTATAACACTTGGTGGAATAATAAATACTAATGCCATTTGAAGGTCTCAATGTAATTTCCTAAAATACATAGTCAACAATATAACCATAGGTCTTGTTAAAATAAATCAAGTCCATACTAGCACTAAGTCCACTATTTCATCAAATAACAATTGGATTATGGGTTAAACTAAGATTATCACAAAGTAATCTCTTATAAATTGAGTAATGTTTTATTTTCTCTTCCAATAAAAATATCCTTTCTCCATACCCCAAATGTTGTCATGGATCAAGGAATAAATGGTGAGGATAAAGACATTATAACTGTAAGTTAATTTAAATTTATTTGTAATTGTTACATAAAACTGTACCTCTATAATGTATAATATGTGACATTTTAAAACAGTTATACATTTATGGTAATTAAATCAGGCTAAACATATCTATTATTTCAAAGATTTATTATTTCTTTCCTTGTGGTGAAAACATTCAAATTTCTTTCTTTCTGCTTTTTGAAATATTCAGTACACTAACATTATCGATAGTCTTCTCACAGTACTACAGCACGTGAGAACCTCGTCGTCCTAGCTAACTATAGTTTAGTGTCTATTAATCAGTATTTCTTCTTCCCCTGCTTCCCCTACAAGGATTTTGTGGATAAACCTTTTTTTTTTTAACTGCAAAATTGTACTGATATGGCTTTCTGTTGTGACTTACCTTTAAACAGTTCTCCTACCATGTAGAACTCTTATCCAAATTTCTTAGGTTCCTACTTCAGACTGATTGTACTTTTGGATATATCTGACCTATAGGTATGGGGCAAAATTTCAGAGCACCAGTGTAAATTAAACTCCATTTATACATTTCCACAGACTAGAGCGATCATAAATCTCCAATAAATCCATTCTTGTTGGTCTATTAAGAAGATTCTAAAATATCATCCTTTACATTCTGCTATTTTCACTCAGATGGAGAATATTTAATAGCACTTTTGGGTGAATTTCTAATCTTTGTTTTCTAGCATACTACCTCTTGAGTTTATCTATTTTTTTCAACTTGTGTTGCTTCTTCAGTCCACTTGATATTCTTTCCCTTCTTCCTCCAATCCTTTCTAAACAGTTCACCTAGACTCTTATGTCTTCTTCAGTGCAACGCTGTATTAACGGATCTTCTGCTTGTTTTAAAGCTTTAACAGTGTATCAATTTTGCATAAGGCAATTTTAGAGGTTTTTGGCTTTTATCAATTGTTTTATTTATCAACATCTTGTTGCTTATTGATTATGCATAGTTTGGATTTTAAAAGGTTGAATTTCCTGGGATAGTGCCAAATATATAGCCATCAACCGATCTATTTTCTTAGACTAAAGAAATTACCCAAGGCACTCTCTACATGGAGCTAATAGTGAGTGTACAACATGGTTCACAAATTGACAATGATTTCAAATTTTCATGTACATTTTTATTGATTATTGCTTTCCACCACTCACACAAAATGTTGTCTATAAATTGTAGGTCATGAAGTTGGAATGGTTATGTTTATCATTTAATTGCTAAGTCATGGGATGATCAGATTAATAGATGGCTCGTATAAATGAATTTTTTTCATGCAAAAATATATTGATATTTAACACATAGACATGTTCTTGATTACTTTATTGCCTAATAGTTAAACAGTAATCTGTGATTTGCCTACACAGTCATTTATGTGCATAGCCAGAGCATGTCTGTGGTGCTGCCTTCTAAAAGAGGGCCACTGTAGTAGAAAGGACTTGAAGAACAGGGACCAAGTGTCAAGCTACAAGGAAATCTTTCCATCTATTCACTTACTTGGTGCATTATTCACATGAGGATCTCACACACAGGTGACTCTAGAGCAAAACCTATATTGTGAGGCTCAGCCCAAACCTAGCATCACAAGAGTACTCTCTGCCATTTATGGGAATTTGTAAACACAGCTAAAATATAACATCATTCTCTTATCAATCTTATTCTTTTCCATCAGCTATCATTTCTCTCTTTGCACTTTGTCACTGACTTTCAGCCAGGCTCTACTACTCTTTATATTTAGCCAGAGGACTCATCACATAACTGCCATCAATTAAGTTTGGCCAAATCTTTCTTCATTTTCCATTGATTCTTTTGATGATTAAGGTTGAAAGCTAAAAGAAATATTATACATGTGATGCATCTCTTCTAGGTTTGCCTGCAGATTTGCTTCAGGTACAACCTCATTTTCTTCTGAAACAAGCAGGATATCTTCAGGCAGAAAATTTAAGAAAAAAAAAAAAACAATGCTGTAAGTTTGTGTAGCTTTTCCTTCAAATAATCTTTTCCTGATTTCCATTTCAAAAAAGGTCTTTCTAACATTTCACTCCTATGTCCTATGGGAGTGAATGTAGACTCAATGGATCACCCCTGAGGTGCCTGAGTTGCCTGATTTAAAGAATTTCTGGTGCAAGAGTGGGATGAATATAATGGAGGATGAATAGTGGAGGAAAAGAAGAGGTAATAAAGTTGAGAAACATAAATCTCTGAAAGATTACTCCTATTTATGGAATGCTATATTAGCTGGGAAGGAAGATGATAATCTCTTGGTAGCCAATTTATGATAGTACTTAAGCAGTATATGATGCATTTTTTAGAGAAAAGAAAATAAGTCTTTCTTTGTAGGAGTATGTAGGCAAATGTTCTGCACACTGCAGGAGAGAGGGCAAGGTCTCCCCATTAAACAGAAGTTTACTCAGCACCTTGTTTATAATGTAGATGGGAAGATGAGATTTCCCACACAACAGAGATAACACTAGAGAAATTTAGCCTTCAGCAAAATATAACCAAAGTTCATCACATCACACAGTAAAGTGGGGCTTTGCATGTGACAATGTAAATGGTTGATTGACATAAAAAAATAGCTATTTATGTCAGGTGAAGTATGATACATTCATTAGAAAAATAAATGCCACCACTAAAGGGACCCTCCAGGATTGAACAGTCCTGGTTGAATTCCATTTCTCATATGTTGTACCATTTTTGCCAGTCTTTAAGCAATCCAATGTTCCTCCTCAACTGACTGTGGCTAGAAACTCCTGGATCTCTCATTTTAGTGATTGTATAAGAAGTATTTAAAACTCTCAAAATTTTAGCGTTCCAAGTTTCCAACCATGTTTGTGATTATGACAGAGGTTATATCAGAAACTTAAAGAAGTGAGCTGTTCTTTAAGCAAATGGACAAAGAAAATTTTGTTCTCAACAGTAATGTCGTAATGAAGAAAATATGTGACTATCTGGTACAGAAAAGAAGAAATAGGTGCATGAAACTAGAGAACTGTAAGACTGTCAATTTGTATTGCAATTTTTGTCTGATCAAAAATTTGCTTCTTTTATAGAAATATTTTGGCTAGAAAAACATCGAGTACTTTGTAGGAAGCCTGAATTTATCTCAGTTTAAGAAGACTTTAATAAATTATGTGATAAATGGACTTCCATAAGCAAAATAAAGAGATAAATGACTAAAAGACTCATAGTTTATGAGGAAGCAAGAAAAGTATGATGAAAACAGACCAGGGTTTATCTTACTGTAGCTCTGCATAAAAGTACAGATGAGGATGGAGTCAGGTCACCCTCCAGTCCCAGGGGCGTTTAAAACATAGATAATGTTCCATATGAGAATAAGGTACAGATTATTAGAATAAGATTTTTCAAAGAGAAATTAATGGAATAATTGATTTTAAAATCTGCTTTCCTGTTTGCCAGGCCAAAATTACGGCAGCAAGCTATGAATTCTTTAGTCGGGAGATCAGTACTCCCCACTCTCACCCCGAAAATGTCAGTCACCTCAGGTCTCTGTGTGGCTGAGATCAGCCACACAGGTCTCTATTTCTGCTTACTCTTTCTAGCTGCCATTTCCCAAACTTTCCAAATTACTCCCACAAATCAGTTTGAAAGACTTCTGAAATTCATGGTCAGGTATAATCACAGCAATAACCCCACTTCTCTGGTGCCAGTTTTCTTCATTCGTCAGCTTTCTCATAGCTGACACATAATACATACCATCCAGAACTTAGAGAAGAAGTTTAATTTGCTAATGGCTTTATATCCATGATTTGCTGCCTCCAAGACAGAGACGTCATTGGGGAAAGGAGTGCTGGGGCAAAGCTACTTAGTTCACAGAAGGTCGGATGCAGAGCAGGAGAGAGAGCACCTGAGAAGGATGTGAGGGCCCAGATCCAGACCCCAAGGTGATGCCTCCACACCCCACACAGACAGACCTTGAAGGATGCCCACCAATCCCCTCTGTGGTTCCCAAGGTCAATCAAGGTTAATTCTACCATAACCACCACAACATATGAGTCTCCTCACGGATCAAAAGAGGGACTCTATGAGTTTCTAAGATTTCCACTGTTAACCTTACGTAATCTTGCCTGCTGTAGCTCTTCCTGCTTACAGTTAAGCGTCTTATTATTGCCCTTGCTTTTCGCACCCCTCTTATGATGCTCAAATGGCCAGATCAACAGCTAAGAAACCAAGAATAATTCATCCCTCTTTCCAAAATGGATGTTGACCAATATCCCCCAAACCTACAGAATTCAGGCCATAAATCCAATGCTCAGTATCAAGCACTCATCCTGTCTTTGGAGTGTCATTCTTAGACAGTGGACTACACAACTTCTTAGGCAATAGTCTCTTCCAATCTTGATATAAGTATCACTACTGCCGTGGTCACAAACGCAGAAATCTGAAAATAAGAGAAGCTAAGGAAATTGACCTGTATTGAAGAATGTAAGCAACAAAGCTGTAATTTGGTCTCCAGTTTCTAGAAAGACTCCATCTTTCATGCTGCATAGTAACTCTGAAATGTTCTGCTGCTCTGGCCAGGTATGAAGAGGCAACATGGTAAACAGAATTTAATGCCGGAAGTGTAATGGGAAGAGCAGCTTCTGACTGGGATTTCCCTAAGTGCTGATACAGGATTTTGAACAGGAAAACTGAGCTGCGATTATTTAGCAGGAGGGGAAACGGAGAAGAAATGTGTGAAGGTTGGTGTTAACTGAAGTGGGGAATGGAAAAATATGGATGTGGGGGGATTGTAATCATACTGGTCAAACGATAAAGACCCAGGGACAATCGATTCTTAAATCTGAGTAAAGTCAGGTGGGGATCTTTCTGAGTTACTTTCTTGTTGGTGAGACACAGTAAACAACAACCACACTCGAAAGAGGACAGACTTACTTCGGCTCATAGTTTGTAGAGATTTCAGCCCACAGGGGGCTGATCCCAAGAGCCAGCAGGTTGGCAGAGGAGAAACAGCTCATGGCATGGTGGTGAGAGTACTACAGATCAAGGGAGGAGGGAAGCAGATACACCCTTCCAGGCCATCCGGCCAATTTAATAACATCCTCTCACCAAGCTTCACCTCCCAACTTCTCACTATAAAGTCCTCAGTGGGTTCATCCCCTGAGGAGTATCTTACCTCCATAATCAAATCACCTCCTAAAACCCAACCTATGAGCACAAGGGGCTTCATGGACATCTAGACATAAACTCTAACTCACCATTATTGTCTTAGTTACTTTTCTCTCGTTGCTGAGACAAAATACCAGACACCCAAAGTTAGGGGAAGAAAGGTTTATTTGGCTCACAGTTTGTAGAGGTTTCAGTCCACAGTCAGCTGGGTCGGAGGCAGGGTGGCATGACAGACAGACAGAAGGCAGCAAGGTAAGCAAGGGGTGCAAGCAAGGAGGGGGGGACTAATCAGCTTCTTCCTGTACTTTATATCTTATCCAGGCTGCTAGGATTAGGGTGGTGCTAAACCAATCAGTGGATCGATCTAGTAATCACACGCCCTTAATCTCAGCATCACACACTCTAGATCCAGCTACCTCTTACCACATGAGGCTTTGGGGGACATCTAGCCACAAACTACAACAATTGTCTTCTCCATTTCTTCCCTGTGGTACTATATTCCTTCTTAAATTCTCCACAGAAGTTTCAAGAAGTTTTATAATGTTCCTTAACATTTTGTACAGACTGCTAAGAATTTAGCATCGAACATTTCTTCTATTTCTTCATAGTAACTGAAAGGATTCTGAATACCTAATATTTGCATCTATGTTTCAACAAAATTTCTTTACCTTATGTTAATTTGTGAGCTAAATATAAAATATTTTCTTCCATAATTACTCTACTTAGTCCAGAAGTAATATGAATGTATTCTACATGGAAAAATATTGCTTCATGTACTTGTTTTCAATTATGAAGTTCTCTGAAATTTTCATAATTGCAATAAAATGCAATTTATAAGTTGGAATTTAAGCATTAGGTATAATAATTCTATTTGTAGTATTTTTATGACTATGCAAATGTGTGTAGAGAGAAAAATGATTTAAAACAAGGGCTGAAACAAAAATATTTATGAATCATTTAATAAAATTTTGGGATGTGTATAAATGGTTTTTTAAATCTAAAGCAATAATTGTCCCACATTAAAATTAAATATATGTATATATGTATACACATCTATGTTGGTCACAAGAAATAGCAAGAGAAATGTATAATACATAAGAAAAATTGTTGATGTGAGAGGAAAGATTCAGAAATGTATTTTCCCACCTAATCACAATGTGTACTGCATGTATTTCTGTGTTTTACAAACTTGTCTTGAACTTTTTCTATCTATGGATGCTGCACTAATACTAGAGATATTGAGATTAACCCAACTTCTTTGATGCAGAGTCTTACAGCCTTTGAGAGACCCTAGTGAAACAAATAATTTTAACAAATAATTTCATTAATATGAATTTGTGCTAAAGAAAGCAATTGAAGAATAAAAGAAAATTAATGATTATTACATATAAACAATAGAGCCTTTGAAAGTGGATATGGATCAATCATTAGAAATGCAGAACCAAATTCACGCCCCTTTCCTCATTTGTCAGTTTCTACACATGTACTTTTCAAAACAGCCATAACGAATTTATTCCCTTTACTGTATGGGCTACTTCTTGTTTGGTATGTACTACCCCTCTGCTTGGAATACATTCTCCAATTTCTGTTTCCCCTCACTGTAGCTGGGATAAGTGTGTTTGTATTTAAATCAATTTTACTTCCCTTAACATTTCATAGTACAGTCTGTTCTCAATTACCTTTTCTTTTTTATTTCTTTTCTTTTCTTTTTATTTTAATGGTACATTTTCAATGTACATATTGATAAAATTCATCATTGGGGATTTGTACCTGTACATGATATATCTTTTTGCTTCTTTTTTTCCCGTTCCCCTCCCCTCACCCCTCCTCGCTCCCTATTTACAAAAGCTTTGTTTCCATATTTTCCTTCCATTCCTTATTTCTCTTGTCCCTCTGTTCCTTTCCCCCTCTCTTGTTCCCTTTCTCATTTGGACATTTTCTTCCCTTTCCCAATATAATACATTTTAGTCTTTATTTACACTTCAGTTTCTCACACCAGAGAAACTATGCAGTATTTAAACATGTGTGTCCGATTTATTTCACTTAGGAGTATGGTCTCAAGATGCATCCAATTACCTAGGAATATCTCAAGCTTATCATTCTTTATGGCAGAGTAGTATTCCATTGTATAAAAATACCACATTTTCTTAATCCATTCTGCTGTTGATGGGCATTTGGGCTGCTTCCATGATTTAGCTTTTCATTCTTCTGCCATATCTTTTCCACAGTTCTACAATTATTCACTCGTGTACCAATTTTCACTACTACTCTACGAAGTACTCAATGCGTTTTAATAATTTCTCTTCCTTCCACGCCTCACGTGGTGAATCAGATTTGTATGCTTTTTAATAATCCTTCCGTGGAGAAAGAAGAGAATGTCTGCAGATGCTTACAACCCAAAAGAGGAGGGTCTGCGGTATTCTAGACAAAGTAAACACCCGCGACGCAAAGACAAATAACTTGTACTTCAGAAAATTGAGAATAAGAGCTCAGAACCAAGAAAGCCCCAGAGAGTTGGAGGCGATGTGCTCTGTCGTGAAGGGCCTCGTGCGGTTTCTAACACAGCCGGGCGACCTCTACAGGCGTGACTGGGAAGTGCAGGGCGATCACCAGGAGAATGTGCTGATAGAGCCGTGTTCTCCACAATCGACCAGTTCGGCGAGGATGGCGAACATTATCTAAGACTGAGCAGAATTAGAAACAAGTTCAGTGCAAAAGTTCAGCTGCAAAGGAGAAACTTTGCAGAAAGACTCTTTGTAGATGAAATGTATAGAAAGCACAGAGGGTACAGGACTGGAAATGTTATTCGATTCTAACTGTAGTCCTATGATGTGGCTATCTACACCTAGCAATTTAAATTGCATATTTAGCCATTAATAAGTAGCCTATTAATTAATAGACGCGTGTAGCACACCGATATGTAGCCTAAGTAGTATATGCAAGAAAAATAATGTGGTAATTCCCTGATTTTAACCCTCACTTTTACATCTGCCTTATTTTTCTGAGAAAGGAGATGATTACTGGTGCAGTGTGGGGATCCTGGGTTAGATTCACTTTAATAAGCACACTTTCCGATAAACTAGACTCATTTGTATCATTACTTAAAATACTTTAAAGCTTCATTTTATATGTTTTATTATGCAATTATTCTAATATATGTGTTATGCTCAATTTTTTCCTGTTGGAAAAATTATTAACTTTTTAAATGATTAGACTAAGCTTTGTAACTATTCATTTAGTGCTTGTCATATAACAGATATTTAATAAATGTTTGTTAAATGACTAAAAATGATATAAATGCTTGAATGAAAAAGGGAAAAAGGGGCTGGGGATTTAGCTCAGTGGTTAGAGTGCTTGCCTGGTAAGCACAAGGCCCTGAGTTCCATACCTGGCACCCCCCCCAAAAAAAAAGGGGGGGAAAGAAGAAAAGTAAATATATTATTTTTATTTTTAGAACAATAAATTAAACAAATGTTGACCTAATTCTCCTTAGTTTCTCAAATATTCACTAGCAAAAAACTGTAGTTTTACTGCCTCCTATTTTTTATGTTTTCTTCAGTATTCTAAAACAAAGAAAACAAGATCAAAAGTTATGATTATTAATGTTGAATAATACATTACTTAAATTCCTGTCTTTAAATTAATCACACAAACAATATGATATTAACTTTTTTTTTTTTCGGCGCTGGGGATCGAACTCAGGCCCTTGTACAATATTAACTTTGTATTACGACATAAACATTCACTTTATTCATTTAGCAAATAATGATCTGTATACCAAGTGAGTGTGAGAAAGCAGGTTTATTTTCTCAAGTGCCAACAGAGATGAGAATACAGAATTTCAAATCAGGGATTCTGTAGGGCCAGTGTGTGAAACATAGTATTTGACCCATTTAATAGTGACCAAATGACTTTGACCTTCAAAACTGAGAATGGGCGAATAGAACTTAAACAGCATACAGTGCTTAAATAAATTTACATATAGTATATGCAAAAGAAATAGTATAGTACACAAACACAGATGTATATACATATACATAGATACATATGCAATCACACACACATGTGTATTTCTAGCTCTCTCCTGTACTGTGACTACCTAAATGAAATCACAATCATTTCTACAGCCACTGGGAAAAATAAATTAAAGGGCATAACTAGTACTTGCAGATCTGAGCACAATGATGAAGAAGCTTATTGTAGTACAAATAACTTTGAATCAAGTATGCTGCTAACAGATGGCAGCATCATCTTCAGGATTAAGTTCTGCTGAGGGACTAAATTCAGTAGTGTTCGCCTCGTCATCCAGTTTTTTCATACCAAATCAATTAAACAAGTTTCATTAGCCAGGACATATGAAAGTCTTCTGAAAAGTGCAAGTAAGAAAGAAGAACAACAATTTAATTTCAACACTTTAAATGAATTCTGATTTTAAACAGAACATTTTTAAAAGTAAATTACAGTGCATTTATATCTCTATATGCACATATGTCTATCTATCCAAATCTATCTTATTTTTCTACTCAATTAAATTACTTAGCCAAGGGTGAGAAAGTTCCACATTCTTTCTATTTTGGATCCTTAATCACTAGTTCTATGAACTTGATGATGATTCATAAAAATAAAAAAAAATTCTTATACTTACATCTTTTACATTTAGGAATCCAACACACATTTAAATTTATTATAGATCAAATTTTCCCCATAATTATACCATTTAAAACTTCACACATGTTATAAGGAAATGTATACGTTTGTATTTCTCTCTACCAACATATACAAATGAAGCAATTAGAAAGTATGACAGAAAAGAAGAAAGAGAAGAAAAGACAGAACAATAGATAAGAGTCAAAAAGCAAATAATACAAAACAATAAGGAATGTAGGAATCTTCTCTCTGGAATGGACTTTAGACCCAATCTTTTCATTTTACTTACAGAAGAAAAATGACAGGTAGCACATAGTACATACACTAACTAAAAGACAAAAGAATAATAATAATAATTCTGGGGAAAAGCAGACACACTCTAACCTAGAGGTCAATTCTATTAGTACAGGTCATTTAAAATTTACTTTACATTTTTCTTTCTGTGTCTCATCAGTTACCATGAAAAATCGACAATGCAGTCAGACAACACTACAGCTGATAGTTTCTTTATCAGAACTGTAGCCCCTCTTTAAAGGCGTTCCATAGCATTTGTGCATTGATGATAATTTTTCCAAAATTTAATTGTCCTACTACTTGAAATTCATATAATATTTGCCAATGTGGAAAATAAAATATTAACTGTCCAGTGATGAATAGTATTTCTTATATGCAAATGAAAATGCTTGAATCCATTTTTCTAAAACTGACTTTACTTCCAGATTTAGGAATATATGAGAATATTCACGATCTTTTAAGTAGATAACAGCAAAGAACGCTCAAGGAGTCTGAACAAAAATAAATGACTTAGTAAGATAATAACATCAGCTTTACTTTCAGAGGCACTAATGTCTCTACATAGATATATAGCAAGCAGCTCCTAGTATCAACTATACATGAGAAATGCTACATTAGAGAGAAATTCAGTAGTACTATCAAGTCAGAAGACCAAAATTCCGTAATAATTTTTCTACCTATTCATAAAACTTCCTCTGGGTGTTCAGGGAAAATAAATTCCAAGGAACTTGCTAGCAAATATCATAATAGCGAATGTTTTCTTACTTCATACCATGCAACAGGTTCTGTAAAAAATCACGATGAATACAACATGGCTATTTCAGAAAATAAGATCTAACTAATTCTCATTTGACCAGGGAGAAGGTGAGGCTTATGGAGGTGACTTGACCGCTGGTTAATGTCAGAAACGGGACATGAATTGAGGCCTGGGCGTTGTTAACTATTACGTTAATCTGCGGCACATAGTTGATGTTTAAATTTATCCTCCTAACACTTTGCAATGCATCTTTCTCAACAAAGCCCTGACAACGCTCAGAAGAAGAAAACAGTGTAACTGTTCTAATTTAGATCCAGATGTCCCCTGAACTCTCAAGTGCTCCGAGGCAGGGTCTGTGGGAGCTCTTTGGACTTTGGGGTGCTGTGCTCTTCACTGGGTTCAGTGGGTTCAGTGAATCCGGCAGCTGAGTGTGTGTCAGATGTGGGAGCTGTTTGGAGGACACTCCCCGAGGGTGACCTGGAAGGGAAATTCCTCCCCCAGCCCGGCACTCTGCTTCCTGGTCGCCAGGATGCGAACCGGTAGAGCTTTCCTTCCGGTGCCCCGCGGCCACAGCTTTTCTACCTTGGAATCGGCCAACCACAGAGAGAGAGCTTGGGCCAAAATAAACTTCTTTTTTACTGAGTTGCAGTTGTTGGGTTTTTTGTCCCAGCAATAGGAAAGTGACTAAGATAACAAGACAATTCATGGACAGTGAATAATTATTTCTAAACCTGTAAAGGAAAAGCTAATGTTGACATAAAGATGACTCATCACTTGACAAAGTTCAAACACACAATCTTTGCAATCCTGAAGATTCAGAATCTAATACACCCCTTTACACGCGACTGTCCTTCAGTCTCACGCACATTTTCTCCGTATCTTTATCCATTCTTTAAACTCTTCAAAGATCCATGACTGTCTCATTTTCTCATAGGAAAACAAATGCCACAGAAATATGCACATGGACAATAAAATAATATTTTTATTTTTATAGAAATAATTTAATTATGTAAATTTACATTCAAATGACACTGTTACATATAATAAAAATTCATAAGTTCTTATTTATTCCTTGGAGCCTGAAATTCTCACATGAATTACTTTTTCCCTAAATACTAACATACAGCAAAATTGAATCTGTTGAGAAAGGATTACTAACCACTTTCAAACCATAAATAAATGACTGAATAAATAAAGAAGTAAAATATATAGTTAAAGAAAACTCTTAAGCTATAGAATATGATATTTTACTATTACATTATTCACTCAGAATGTGGATTGATTATCCTGGATTCCTCCAGCAAAGTGCTAAACTAGTGGAGATCGAAGCGCCAGCTCTCTGAGACTAAATTATTTAATAAGGAAGTAAGAAAATAAACAGAGGCCTGGGGATGTAGCTCAGTGGTAGAGTTCTTGCCTAGTATGCACAATATACTGATTTTAATCACCAATGCTGAAAAATAAAGAAATAAACAATCCAAATATGTATAAGGTAGAAGATAGTTTCAGCAAATGTGTATTATAAATAAAATGCATAAAGCAGAGAAAAAGAAGACTTCTGGTATATAAGTACATATGGAGTCAGTTCATGTTCTATTCAGGGTCTATGTTAGTTATGTCTCCATTTGGGTTGAAAGAGTGGTTAAAATGTCATAGATAGCCAGCAATAATAAGAAAGAGATCTATGTGGACCTTTTGGAAATCCTATCACTTTACACCTTGCTAGAACAATCTTGACCTCTCTCTGATCGTCCAGCTCTGACTAATTTTCATAGACTCCCCTTTCCAAAGCATCCCTCTTGGAATTGTCTTGAAAAGAGTAGAGGAACACTATGGTCTGATGCTTCTGTGAAACATTACCTGAAGCATCTTCATCCTAGACTTAGAAGTGAACACAGTCAGTTTTTGGGTATGAAAAAGCATTCAGGAAAAACACCTGTACATTTCTGCATGATTTACCATTTCCACAAACTTCAAATATTGAATCTCTGCCTTGAAAATCTGCTAGCATTTGTCTTGGATTTGAAGACATTAGCAGGATGACATCATAGCCTATTTTGCACTTTATTAATCTTGTTCTCCATAGGAAAGAGAATTAATCACATTAAAATATTATAAAGTATGTTGTTTGGAAGGAAAGACTTGAAAATTAAAACTATTAAGTGGGAGTAAATGCCACAGCTGCTAATATTATTTATGTGAAAATGTCACGTTATCATGATTTTTTTCCTTTCTTTCTTTGTCCCTAACTTGAGCAGGTAGTCTTTAATTGGAACACATAATATTAAGTTGCAAATAAAGTAAGTGAAGGAATGAATATATGTACTCAATGACGTCTAAACTTATTAATAAGAAATACTTTATATGTAAGTATAAAAAATGACAGATTGTTAATGCTGCTGTTCATTCATAAAATAGATAAATTCTGAGGCAAGAGGATTGTGAGTTTAAGGCCAGTCTGGGCAACATCACAACTTATCAAGATCTTGTATCAAAAGAGAAATAAAAAAGGCCTGATGATGTAGCTCAGTGCAAAGGCTCTGTGTTCAATTCCCAGCACCAAAAAAGAAAGAAAGAAAAAAAAGAACAAGTAAGCAAATATGTAAAGATAGTTCTTACAATGCTCCTAGTTTTCTTTGTATATTTTTTTCGCTTTTGTATGACTATGGTTTGCAACTTTCATACATGGTGCAGAATATTTTTTTAAAAAGCTCTCCTCCTCAAGACAGGAAAAGTTCAAGTTGCTTTATGAGTAGTGTTAGAAATAATAAGTAACTTTTAACCAGACTTATAAAATATAAGTACATTTTTATTTAGCAATCCATTCTCAATGCAAGTAAAAGAGCTTGTCTAATAAAACTACATTATTGTCTTGGTCAGCCTTGTTACAAACACCTCCTAACTCAGTACATAAATATAACATCTGTGTCTAACAGGTGAATTTGAGATGTTGAAAGACTCTCAATAATAATTTGTTGTTTGTAACAATAATAAAGGCTTAATATTTTAATGCGGTGATAGCACAATTTCAGAAACAAGAATAGATTCGAATATGCTGACGTTTCTAAATCTCTTCTTGTATTCCTTATTCACATTTATGAGATTTATTAACTTTAGCAAGTAGTCTCTAATTGGAACACAGAAAGAAGATGTTTTTATTTCCACAGAGCAAATAGAATTCTTTCTTTTCTCTGTGTGAGAGTTAGCTAAGACTATACAGTAAACATTTAAATCAAGTTTTCTTGGTCTCCTTATATGCCTGATACGACCATGTTATTTTATGCTAAGCTCAGACTAAAAGTGACACTACTTATTTCCTTGTACTTCAAAACTCAGAATATTTTTATAGCATATTTAGTAAAGTTTCATCTGGAAATCAATAAAATAATCATCTATCATTTTAAAGACCTCTTTAAAATATTATTGCAAATTTCTGAAAGTTATTTGGTTCCTAATTATACACCCAGAACTACATGATAAGCAAACAATTTTTGGTAAGCAAAAACTATAAACTATTTTATTTTAAGTCTTTGTATTTAGAACGTATAGTAACATTTTTAAAATATTAAGACATGAACATGTGATTTTTGAACTTGTGCCTGTAACTTTATGTAGCTGTGACTTAGTACTGCACCTTTGTGTTCCTTTACGTTGTTTGTCATTACATGCAAATGGCACCATGTATTATGGTCTATAAGTCTGCATAAATTTGGATAAATTTTAATTTTTATAATAAAGAATAAAATAATATTTTCAAAAAATATTAAGAATCAGTTTATCTATATATTAGTTACATCTTGGTAGATCCTTACATAGAATACTAAATTTAAATTATGCTAGCTTTCTTTTCTCAGAATTTTATTTTCTTGCAGATAATATGAAAATAATTTTACCATTTTGGAGGAACTCATACTTTAAAAAGAAGAGTAGGAAAAAAAAAGAAGAGTAAAGAGTAGGAAGAAAAATAATGCGTGAATTATAACATCAGATCAACCTTTTAGTAGCTGTGTGAGTTTGTCTTTTTTTTTCTTTTATTGTATAAATTCTGTTAACACATATGTAAAGTGTTCATAATAATTCCAACTTTGAAGGCCATTTGTGTTCAGGACATAAGGCCCACACAGTAATGTGCCTTATACATAAAAAATACTCAGCGTTAGTTCCCTTTCCTTTCCAACGTAGTTTCTAATGTAGTTTTATTGGTAAAATACGCTGCTTATGTTCTTTTTCTAGGTTCTTCCTTTGCGTTTTAATAGCTGCTCTGCTCTTATTATCCATTCTTGATATCTACTGCACTTACATAATTACGAACTGCTTAATCAATTCATATAATCATCCAGATGGTTTTTCTATAAATTGCTGAGAAAATTTAACTGGATTTGACTTGATAATTTGTTATCACAAAGAATAAAACTCTTCAGAACTCATCCAGAATTCCAAGATCATTGATTTATTGTTTTTATTATCTAGGAATTCAGGGATAATACTGTACAGCCTCACACAGAGGTAAAAGAGTTCTGTTTGAAGACTTGTCCTAATAATGACTCCCTGCACAGCCTGACCAGAATTTGGAAGGTGCTTTTTATTTCTTTGTGGCCTACTCAAATCTCACATTTATTTCATTCTAGACAGCATGAAAGAGGATTTTTTGCAAAGATTTAGAAGAAGAAATTTGTAAAAAGAGTTGTAGAAGGATCCCTCTCGATTAGGTGACTTCTGATCTAAATCTGTCCTGTTTAGCACCACCCCAATCTTTCGAGAGGAAACTGGTAAAAATAGAAAGGAAGAACAGTCACCATACCATAGAGAGCTTTAAAAATCTTGAATTTTTCCCTACAGAACACAAAATTTACAAATAAGGATGAGATTAAGGATTCGAAATTACAGTTTGATGCGATGAAAGTTGCAGTTTTGAAGTCCACACTTTGGGGATTAGGGAAATTGGTTTGAGCAGAGCAACAAAAGGATAATAGTGGAAGCAGGGAGAGGTCACCACACCAATCTCGTGCTTCACACCACTAGCCTTAGACATTTAGGGAAAAATGGTCATGAATTACTGTAGTTCAAG
>PVJO010017764.1:0-38303 GCA_004026905.1 Hystrix cristata | reverse complement strand
TACCCCAAGTATGCTTTGGCCAATTCCAATTAGTTCTAGTTTCTGGGTATCTGTTTGTCTGGCTGTCCCTCTCCTTTTTTCTCTCTAGCCAAAGGAACAGCTTCTGTTTTCCTCCAGTGCCTCCTGAAACTCACCACATGGATTTTTAGTAGGTAATATTATTATTTTGTCATTAAAATAGGGGATTATATCTGCATTTATAAAGACTGCAATTACTTTATTCCTTCTTTTGAAGACTTACTGCATTGAAACTCACTGGTTTTCATGGTGCTTCTTTCTCCTAGTGTTCTTCTAGCCCCAAGACTATTCCTTGTCATAAGCCCTTCATCCTTCCTCTGTACCCTTTAAAAGTCGGTGCTTATCCGTTTCATCCTTTACCCACCTGACCTCTTTTTCTGTTATACATTATTCCTCTACAGTCCCAATAGCTCCAATGGTTTTACTTTCCCACTCAATGTCGATGATTCCCAAATCTCTATTTCTAACCCATATTTCTCTCTGGAATTTCCTACCCACATATATTAACTGCTTTCCAGACTGCTACCCACTCTGAGAGCTGGCAGGCCCTGCAGGCTCAGTGACATCTAGATTCTCCGACACATTTCTCCTTTCACGTTTTCATGTTTGCTTAGTTGTTGGTACAACCACCCCCACTAGCACCCATGCAGAAACCTGGGCCACACCGGGTGCCCCATCACATCCCCCTTCATCTCGCTAATCTACTACTTTTGTCTTAATCCAGGCTGCCGTAATTTCTTACGGAGACTGCTTCACTAGTTTTCAAACAGGGCTGGTGTCTGTGGTCTTGTACCCTCTAAATAACTTGTCCTTGTTGTTGTTGTGATGAATTTCCTGCTAATGCCCTCTAACAGACTCCTGTACCCCTTACACAGATGGTGTAATTTCCAGAGCAGCGCCCAGCAGGGAAAGACTGATTGAGTCCCTAGATGGCTGTCCAGCGTTTTCTTTCATTATTCTCTGTCTAGAACATTATGGTCTAGTAATAGAGACTCTGTCTCTGATTTTTAGAGCTGTCTCCCAAAGGCCATTGTTCAGTCTCAAATAAATTATGAATTATAACTGGCTGGTGAACATAAAAGAAATAATTATAACACAGTCCTCTAATTAAAAAAACACCTCACCTTTTCTTCTTTACAACATTTAACAAGAATTAACTTTTGGAAAGAGCTCAGTTCCGAGATCCAAGAATCCTGGTGTGCAGCCTCCTTTTTGTGTGTTGCTGTGCGCTCTTCACGTTTTGGAGGATAGCCCTCCCACACTGGTGGGTTAATAAAGGTCTCAAAAGAGCCTGGAGACAGAATTTTGAAAGATTAGCTAATTTTAATATTTTGACTTTGAAATTAAATAAATATATGTTTGATCATTAAAAAAAGATCCCTACATTTATTATCAGTTTTAATCACAAATGCAAACATGTTAATCCCTCCCTTTTCAATCTAATTAAAAAGCAAGATCAGGCTGAGACAAGATTGCAAATTCAAGTCCAGCCTGAGCAACGTAGCAGGACCTTGTCTCAAAACAGAAAAGGCTGAGGATGTAACTTTGTGCTCCCTCAGAGCTCTTTGGAGCTCAATTCCCAGTACTGAAAAAAGGGAGTTGAAGAGCCTGTTTACAACCCTCCTACAGCAGGCCCTTTCTGTTATATTACCTAAGCATATGGAGATGGGTTGTAACAATATGTATTCTGTAAGTCCTTGAAAAAGTGGAAAGGATTCTTCTAAGTCACAGCATGCAAACCACATGGTAGTAGACAACCAGGGGGCTTCTGGCTTAGGAGGGCGATCCTAGTAGAGGACAAGAAAAAAAGAGTAATAACTCACAAAGACTATGACAAATACAATTTCATCTTGTCTAAGGGAAAAATCAAGCTCTAATGGCATTTAAAATAACCATTTACTAGAATAAGTAATAAGACACAGTGAAATAGGGCACCGAGGGCAGTTTTCTGTATAAAAGTGCAGCTGATGAAAACTTTACAGGTGACATTGCAGGGTTAAGTTCAAATCTGTCATGTTTACTTGCAGGGTCTTCTCCAACATCCCACCAACACCAGTCTTCCCCCACTCCATAAATATTCTTATGGATATCTATCTATCTATCTATCTATCTATCTATCTATCTATCTATCTATCAGCATCAGTCCCGAAACAAATTGCAACATCATTTCTGCTGCTGTGAGTGCGTATGTGATTACTCCAGCTATGCCGGGAAATCCCTAGGAAGACTGTCACGCCAACTGGCAATATTCCATGAAACGCTTGTGAATTAACAGTTTTAAAAGAGGCAGAGAAACAAATGTGATTACAGACTAAAGCTAGTTCTTCGAAAAATTCCTGAAAATTTGTCTGAGATTCTGCACAACATCTTAAAATAGACACAAATCACATACCATACAATTCATCCCCATAAGGTATGCAATCCAATGATTGTAGTATATTAACAGATATGAGCAACAATTACCACAGTCAATTTTAGATTTTTTCAATATTTATTAGCACATATTTGTAGTACACAATGATCACAAATTCCTCATGGGGAGTTGATACATGCACATAACATGTCTCAATTATTTTTTCATCCCTCTTCCTTTCTCTCCCTCCATCTCTTGGTCCTCTTCCCATTTGCAAAAGGTCTATCTCTATATTTCCTATTATCTGTCTTTTATTTTCTCTTTAATTATACTTTGTGATTCTCATACAAGAGTATGTGGTATTTAAACTTGTGTGTCTGATTTATTTCACTTAACGTTATGGTCTTGAAGTGTATCCATTTTCCTGGAAATGACTCAAAGAAATTATATACAGGCATACTTCAGAAATATTTCAGGTTCAATTCTAGATGACTGCAATAAAGTGAATATTGCAATAAATTAAGTCACATTAAATTTGTTTTCTAGTGCGTAAAAATTATATTTATGCTATAGCCTATTATGTGTACAATAGTATTATGTCTAGAATACTATTACATGTAATAGTATTGTGTCTAAAGTTAATGTACATACCTTCCTTTGTTGCTTTAAAATGCTAGCAATTATCTAAGTTCACTAAGCTGTAATCTCTTTGCTGAAGAGGGTCTTGCCTCAATGTTGACAGCTGCTGACGGATCAGGGCAGTGGCTGCCGAAGGTGGGGGTGGCTGGCAGTTTCTTAAACTAAGACAATTGTGAAGTTTGATGTATCTATTGACTCTTCCTTTCACGAAAGATTTCTCTGTAGCATGTGATGCTGTTTGACAGCATTTTACCCACAGTAAAACCTTTTTTCAAAATTGGAGTTCATTCTCTAAACCCTGCCTCTGCTTTATCAACTAGGTTTATATGATATTTTCCACCTCTTGTCGTTTCCACAATGTTCACAGCATCTTCACTGGGAGTGGATTCCATCTGAAGAAGCCATTTTCTTTGGTCCTCTGTAACAAGCAACTCCTCAACTGTTAAAGTTCAATCATGAGATTAATTACCTCTGGGCTCAATTTTGAATTCTAGCTCTCTGGATATTTCCACAGTGCTTACAGCTGCTTGCTGCACTGACATCTTGAACCTCTTAAAGTCATCCATAGGACCTGAGATAAACTGGTTCCAAATGGTTGTTAATGTTGACATTTTGACCTCTCTTGAATCATGAATGTTCTTAATGGTACCTAGAATGTTAGACTCTTCCTAGAAGGTTTCAGATTTCCTTTGCCCATGTTCAGCAGAGGAATCCCCATCTATGGCAGCTACATCCATTTTTTTTTTAAATTTTAAACCAAGAACATGTATCGGTACATTTTACATATAATGGTTACATTCATCACATTTATTTTGTACCTGTACATGATCATCCTTATGAAATATATTTTGTCAATAAGAAGACTCAAAAGTCACAATTACTTGTTGATCCACAGGCTGCAGAGTGGCTTTTGTTAGGAAGCACAAAAGCAATGTTAATCTCACGGGACCTCTCTGTCAGAGCTTCTGGTGATAAGGTGCATTGTCAACCAGCACATTCCTTTTGAAAGGAATATTTTCTTCCTCCTGAGCGGTAGATCTTAGAATGTTCAGTAAACGATGTTGCAAACGTTCCCATCCTTCTAGTCTTAAGTATCTACTAAACAACACTCACTCAGTGCATATTTTTCTATGGAAAAAGTTTTATACATGGTAATTGGTTTCTTAAATTATTCCAGAGAATCTAATTTAGCCATAATGTAGTAAAAAATAATGTAGCATTTATAATAAAAATGGACATTACTATTGTTAAAATACACAACTAAATAATGCAGCAAAATAAAAAGAAGTTTAATTAATAAACACTTCTGAGAAGTTTCTGAAGATAATTTCTGAGTAGTTTTAAGTTTCAAGTTTGATGGCATGTAAAATATATTTTAAACTTCTATTTGAGATATGCTGCTTGTGAAAAGTAGCAGCTGGTCTTGAAATGGCCTCTTGATGTTCACATGAGGCCTGGACCAGACGCTGCTGTGTATTAATGTGAATCTGCACTTACATGAGAACACCGTAAAGAGATGATGAGTTACTTAAACTTTCTGGGCCTTATTATCTTATCTGGAATGCAGAGATGTGATTAGGAACGTACCCAAGAAGAATAGCTAGAGGAATGAGTTGATATACATAAAACACATAGCCCTCTGTTTATGTGAACTGTGTGAAGATAGCACTCATCAAGAAAGGATTACCCATATTGATAGCAGCACAATTCATAATAGCTAAATCTTGGAAGTTGCTTATATGTCTATCAATAGATGAATGGGTAAAGAAAATATGGTATTTACACACAATGGAGCACTACTCTCTCATAAAGCAGGATAAACTTGTCTTCTGTAGGAAAATGGATGCACTATGAGACCACAGTGTTAAGTAAATACATCAGGCACATGAGCTTAAATATCACATGGCTTCTTTTATGTGAGAAACCTTAAGCATAAATAATTAAAGAACAAAATAAAAGTTAGATAATAGGATATAGGGAGATAGATCTTTTGTAAAAGGGAAGAGGACCAAGAGATAGAGGGAGGGGAGAGGAAGAGTAGGGGAAAGAGATGAAAAAAAATTAAGATGCGTTATGTACCTGTACCAACTCCCCACAAGGAATGTCATCATTATGTACTACGAACACATACCAATAAAAATAAAAATTGAAAAAAGAAAGGATTAATAGGAATGTCTGTAAGCAGATGGCGGGAGTCAGGGAGGGAAGAGCCCCGGGTGGAGAGGCGTCACCTGGGCTTGCTTTGCGTGTGGGGGATGCTGCAAGTCAAATAAAAACACTGGGCCCAACCTCTCTGTGATAATCTGAGGCCCGCCTCCTGGCCGACAGGCGCAGCTGTCAGGTCTACAGAGGCCAAGCCGAGAGCTCAGGGTACAGCTGAGCTAGACCTGCCAGGAGCGCTGGGGGCTCACCTCTGCGGGACCCTAGGCTTGTGGCTCACGGGCAGGTCAGGCCAGCTCAGGGGGTGGAACGATTAGACAAAGGGATGGACATGAAGGAGGGCTGGAGAACGGCGTGCATTTCTGCATCACAGGAGCTAGTCATAGAGTTAGGCCCATGCTTTCTAAGGAGAGATGTCTCCAGGGAGGAGAGGTCAGGATTTCAGAAACAGTAGGGCCAAATCCGTGAAGTACGTATTTTATTGGCTTTTAAAGCTTCCCATTTGTAAGACAATTAACTTTCAAAAACATGTTTGCATCTTTCACTCACTGGTTATTCCTGACACCCTTTTTTGCAAGTGAGGACACTGATGCATGAAAGGTAAAGTGCTACCCAAGTCACACAGCTGCCTGGAGGCAGAGCTGAGCTACAGCCCGGGTGCCCTGACTCACATCTCCCTGCTGAAGGGACCACACGGCAACGGCGTGACCCTCAGTGACAGTCATCACAGCCCCGCTGGGTTTGTGCGGCTCTGTCTGGAAGGAGGAGCGGGTACCTTTTCCATCCCTGCAGAGCCTCGGAGGAAGAAATTCCACTCGGCTTCAGTTAGGGAGCCCTGTTGCTGCATGATCTCAACACACAGCATGAAGCTGTAGATGAGCTTGTGTTGCTCGAAAAGCCCTCTTGAAATATTGACATAGGCGTTTAGAAGGGTTCGCTCCAGCAGTATTTCCAGGCGGTGCTGCAGATCATCTGTCTTCACAGACGTTTCGATTGTTGTGTTGAACAACTGTATGAAGGAGGGAACGAAACTGCTTTAATTCACGCTGTAGGAAGAAAGAAAACCCCCGTTCCTCCTCTCCTTCCTCACCCACTTACTCCTCGAGCAAACAACAGCACAGGAGGTGAACACTCTTCTATGAAAAAATCCAGAATTCATCCCGAACTGATACATGATATTTATTTATGCACTTCCTTTCCTCTCCCAGTTTTAGAAAACGGACCCGTGCCAAACTCTTGACAATGTTCAGAACACATCGCCTTGATGTGAGGCAGGAAACCTGGAAAACTGAGGTAAGCTGGCAGGACCAGTTTTTTTTTTTTTACATCTTTAACTCAGATTCGATGAAATTCATTTTAGGATGAGAATTGGCAGGAAAAGGTGAGGTCAAGCACCCTTCTTAGCACTTTTCCAAGACAGGGTATGGAAAGAATATGCTAGAAATTTTCTTGAAATGTAAGAGAAATTGATCTTAAAGGAGACTTCTACCCTATTTACCATGTGGAAAACCCAAGAACAGACTCCTCCCCTAAAGGTGTCCCACATTATGAGGGCCCTGGGAAGATAGTAGAGGTGACGGGCTTGAGGGATTTGGTGTGGGAGGGTCAGAGCCGGCTCTGTCCATTTCCTGTAACTTTGGGTTGCATGAAAGGAAGATCCCCAAGTTCTCAAGACCTCAAGCTGTGAGAGTACGCTAAGGAGATCCTGAACTCATGGGCTTGGCTGGAAGTCATGGGGTAAAGGGGTCTGGCAGGGGAAAACTGTGGGGAAGTCCCCCAGGGTCTGGGAGACATGTGGCTGCAGTGTCAGGATCCACAGCCTAAGAGGGGGAAGTGGGTGATGAGGTAGTGTTTGCCCAACTCCTGGAATCTAAGTATGCCACTCATAGGTGGATCACACAGATCGGAACAGACTGGAAACTGGAAGCCAGCTGAGGACCAAGGCAGATCACGGCAAAGAACTTCACATCTCCTGAGAACACTGCATTGCAACTGTGCAGGCCTCTCTTTTTTCCACCCCTCTGCTAAGATGATGGAGCTTTATGGGAGAGCAGCCTGGCTATCAGCTTCCTCCCCCCAAATAGGTCTCCATTCCTCAGAATAAGAAGGGTGTGGAGGAGGCACACAATTACAGTCGAGAAGAGGGAAAGCCATGTTAATTCTGCTGAAGATCCAGTCAACAAAAGCTAATGTGGTTGTATCTGAACACACTCAGAAGGAGGCTGAGCTTTCTTTAGCAACCTGACTGGAAGCAGAAAGCTTAAAGCCCAGTGAAGATATGACATGTTTGGTGCCAAAACAAAGCACAGCAAATCTCAAAATGCCCCGAAGAATTGCACGTGAAATGAAATTACAAATGGGGTTTGGTAGAGGATGTCCTGGCCAGAGCTACTGTCTACAAATCTGTTTTGGGTTTCTGGTTTCCCTTCCAAACCATAAAACTTCTTGATTTTGATGATTCAGTATATATCCCTTTTTTTTTTTTCTCAGCCTGAGATATTTTTAGAGCATCTTCACTTTTATTTCTTGAAGGAGATTTTAAAACTTTGAAAAGCATGAATTCCAAAAAACCCAGGATAAGACAGGTGTTATCAGGCATTTAGGCAGTATTAAGGGATTTACTAACTCTTGCTTTGCTTGCCTTTATCCCGACCACCTAAAGGGAGAGAAGAGAGATAGGAGAACACAAATTCTTGCCTGTAGGAATTGAGGTTTGACCACAGTACAGACGGCTCTGAAAGGCTGCCAAGGCAAATGCATATCCCGAAAGATAGCCCAGCCATGTCTAAACATCACAACTCTCCTTTCTCCACACTCTCCATTTCTGTTCTCCCCTGCACCTCCAATTGCTGCTACAGCCCCAGTCATGTCATTTAAAGCCTTTAGAAGAAAACTAGGCCTTGTCTGCTGTCATAAAAACTGTCTCCCTGTTTCAGTTTCAGTAAAAATTATGGAGAGATGGAAACAGTCTCATCACTCATGAAACATCCGGAAGTGCTATAGAGTGCTAAGCCCCTCAGGGGATAAGGGACGGGTGGAGCTTCAGTCCCACTTTCTGGGAGGTCAGATTGGAGCTGGAAGGGGACTCCGACAGCTCAAGGCAATATGGGGTGAGGGCAATGTGAGGTGTATCTGAGGTGATGGGTGAAAGCCTGGTGAAGTTGTCTGACTCCTCCTACCGAGAGGCAGGGTCTGGGTCCTCCCCCTACGATTGGGCTGTCCTTGGCAGGCTGCCTGACCAGCAGACTGCAGCATGGCATTCAGGGCTAGGGCAGAAGAAGCCTTACAGCTGCTGCCTTGGTTTCTTTGCACGCTGGCTTTGGGGAGATGTCCTGTTGGAAAGCAACTTTCCCGAGGTGAGAAGGCAAAGCCACATGGAGAGGTCACTGTGGCAAACAGCACAGCCCTGTGAGTGAGCCATATCAGATGTCCGGTCTCGTCAGCTTCCTGCTGTGTGCAGCTCCAGCATCAGGCTTTGCTGGAAAAGGCGGCAGTCAGGTTGGGAAGGAGGGCATTCTAAACGGAAGGGGAGCAGTGACTACAGAAGCATCCAGTGAGTGCAGGGAGTGCAAACATCAATCTGGCTGATGCAGAGGGGGAGCGAGAAGCGGTATGGCTGGGGAGGTAAAATGGGAACAGACTGCAGGTGGCTTTGGAATCCAGACTACGGAGTCTAAACGGTGTCGATGGGCAGTGCCTGAAGATCGGCTTGGAACCCAGGCAGCAGAACGGTTTTGAAAATGATCGGCTGTGCTTGGCCTGGCTTCCAGGTGTGTGAGCCAGCTGTGTGTACAGATGTGCTGCAGGGAAAGAGGATGTGTTCTACAATTCTCCACTGCTTTCTACTACGAGTCATATGTATGGAGGGGTCTTTGTTACTTTGCGTTGTGATTAGGAACACAGAGGATTAGAAAAATGAGAATAAGTTAAAATAGTGGCACAGTTTGTAATAGCTAAATCTTGGAAACAGCCCAAATGCCCATCAACCAATGAATAGATAAAGGTGTGTTTTTTTTATACAATGGAGTGTTACTCTGCCATAAAGAATGATAAGCTTGAGACATTTTGAGGTAAATGGATGCATCTCGAGACCATACTCTTAAGTGAAATAAATCAGATACACATGTTTAAATACCATATTGTTTCTCTGGTATGAGAAACTGAAAGTGTAAATAAGGACTAAAATGTATTATATTGGAAAAGGGAAGAAATTGTTCAGATGGAAAGGGGAACAGCAGGGAGGGGGAAAGGAACAGAGGGACAAGAAAAACAAGAATAGAGGGAAAAAATGGAAACAAAGCTTTTATAAATAGGAGGAGAGAAGGGGCCGAAGGGAGGGGAGGGGAATGGGAAAAACGCAGCAGCAAGATACATGATGAATAGGTACAAATTCCCTATGATGAATGTTATCATTATGTACAACATAATGATATATCATTATGTATATCTAAAATGTACCATTAAAAAAAAACCAAATTGCTCTGCAAAGAAAAGGGTACAAAATATATGGTGAGAGTGGGCAGAGGGTAGGGAAGGAAGTGGGAGAGAGGAAGATGGGAGGAAACACAGAAGCAGATATGTCGGATGACAAGTCTAAAGATCTAATGCCCAACACAAGCACTATGGATTATAAAATTGTACTGTATATGCAACTATGGTTAATGAATAGTTTTTAATTGCTTTTGCCATAAAAACCAAAAACAATGTGAGGTGATAGACACATTAATTTCCTTCACCTCCCTTTTTTACTACCTATATGTATTCCATAACATGTATACCTTTAATGTACATGATAAATTTTTTTTTTTTAATAAAAGGACTAACCTATCCAGGAGGGGAGGGACTGGTAGGTAGGAAGACTGAGCCAGGGAGACTAGTGTGGGGTGGGCTGGAGGGAAGAGGCCGCTGGCTTCTGAGAATAGCTGGCGGTGAACAGGATGGCAATGGGGGATCTGGAGATGTCTGGTAAATTCTGCTGTGTAATGAGCCTGCAAACTTTCTGCCTTCCCTGGAAGTCTTCAGCAAAATCAGCTGGATTTCTTGAAGCTTTGTAACATGGAATTGGCTCTTGGTAGATAATGGAGTGCTGTTACAAAGAGGATGAGGTGTGAGAGACAGCCTACTCATGAGAGAGCACACGAAATTGAATATAAGATAAAGTAGAGAGACCAAAATAAAACAAGGAAGTCTCAGGCATAGGGAGAAATGGGAAAGAAACAAAGGAAAGAGATCGCTCTGAATCAAAGCCAGCAGGGAAGGAGGGGCAGGCCGTTGTATGAAATATCCTGGAAAAAAACCCCAAAAGACCTACATACTGATTTGATTAAGATTGCTGCTGTCTGAGACCTGAGACCCAACATGGAAAACACTAACAGTGAAAAGCAAATGGGGCTGCTGCCAAAGAAGTAAAAAGAAACAGCGCTGAGCTGAAACTCAGAACAAAAGAAAGGCAAACAAGAAGGGAAGGGAGCAAGCCGGTTAGCTGAGGAGGCCAAGGAAATGAACCTTGCAAAGCAGCTTTCTTCTCATCCTCTACAGGCCTCCGGAACCTCTAGGGGACATGGGGGGTGACTCTGAATCGTGTCTCGACCCAAACTCCTGATGGCTTCTACCTGATAACGAGGCTCATGGCTTGTCTGAGGCAGGGATTAAAGGGAAGTCAAGGAGATGAATTTCACTAACAACAACAACAACAACAACAACAAACTTACCTGTTTAAAATATTTTAATGAATACTGATACATGGGATCCATTTCCGAGAGGCTTGCGATAACGAAGTACATAACAGAGCCTTGGGTGGCTACCGGGCGATACTTCTCGCGGGCGACGTTGATCATCTGCTCAGTGGACTCTGCTTCTTTCAGCCTGGTCTTAATGGCACCAGAAGTGATCTGAATAAACACACGAGTTCTTAAGGATGTGTTTCAGAAAAGTAGTGGGAATTTTGGGATATATCCAATCATGTCTTGGAAACAGTAAGGATGGAATGAGCCAATGATTATAGGATAGGCCCCCACAGGCGATGACTGAGTCTCAAGACTAGTGACTGTCTTAGGACTCATGTAAGAATTAGCAAAGGGCAAAGAGGAATAGGCAATTTAAGTAGTCCCCAAAAGATTGGCGCAGGATTTCTCTGAGACTTGAATCTGGGCTGCTGCTGAGAGGAAAACATTGACTCAGTACTCCTAGTCACTTTCTAACTTCTTCGTGAGCAGTTCAGGGTGCGTGCTTGACAAAGAAGTGGAACTCAGGGAAATGCCCACCACCAGGGCCAGAGAGAGATGGGAAGGAAGTGGTCTCCATCCCACCCTGAATGACAAGGACCACTAATACTCTTGCTCTTTACCTAGCATTCCCAGGTGTAGACATACATAAACCTGGGGATAGAAGCTGATGTTTGGGAAGGGCTATAAGCCTAAGTGAACTGGATGCATTTTCAAGGTCTTCTGAAATTCTTCTGGTTTTCAGTATCTTGGGCTTATGGCTCTGGGGCTTTGCAAGATTCCCTTCTCTGTCTGCCTCTTTTGCCTACCCGCCCACCTACTGTTCTTCAGTCGTACATGTCTTTAGGTTGGGAGATGGTTTGTCTCTAAATGTCAAAGAATTTAGGGCAAGATCATGAAAAATCACTAGGGGAACTGGCTGCTCAGAATTTGCAATGTTCTCCCTTCAATGGAAGGGAGAACATTGGGGACCACCAGACTTCTGCCTAGACCAGTGCTTCCCAACAGAAATATGCAGTTTGAAAAGAAGTGTAGATCTGCAAAGATGGGAGGAATGGGAAAGGAAACAGCAATAAAATATTGGGAGCTGGAGAGGAGACAGAAGAGTGATTATTACTGAGCATGCCCAGGAGAATGGATTCCTAAGCTGGCAAAAGGGAACAGCCAGGAACTCATCCAATTCATTGAACAGAATCACCATCAAAGGCATAGGAATTAGTAGCAACAGGCACTGCTGGAAGTGGGAAGAGCCTGCAGTAAGAATTGGTTGAAAGACTCCCCCAGGTTTTCTGTCCCACACTACCCAGTCAGGAGATTGTCCTTTCCCCACCAGAAACACAGAATTCCTCCTCTGGAGAAAGTACAAGAAAGAGTGTATGCTATGGAAGGAAGCCGGGTGAAGTTGAGGGCCTGACACCATACTGAAAACAGAGCAATTAGGTGAATGCACAGACACCTAGTCTGCTCAGCCTCCCACACACTCACAGCCAGATCTTCATCCTCGGTGATGGAAACACTGACCTATTAGCTACGTTCACTGTGTAACTCTGGTGGGAGAGAGGCTTGGGAATGGGAAGGGTGCGTATGTGTGAGTGTTAGAGGTATAGGCAAGAGTTAGTGTGTAAAATGAAAGCGAGTCATGGTTGTGTGTATGGTTGTTGATAAGGCAGGAATGTTGTTTGTCATAACAAGCCTTAGAGAAAGCTTTTATTCTTTAAACAGTTTGCATGTAACACTTTGGTGAAAAATAAAAACAAATGGTTAGCAACCAATCGCCAGAAATTAAAAATCCAAGGAAGAATTAATGAAAGGAGAATAAAGAGACCAATGGATACTTAAAAAAAAAAAAGAGAGACAGAGGAAGGAAATGGAAAACCCAGAATTAGTTTACTGTTGTTTCAATACCAAGTTCTTAAGAGAATGTAGGATGTAAAGAATAAACCATTTTGACATCAGTGAAAGTCAGAGAACATAACCTAACTTGCTCTTTGTCCAGTGAAGTCGAAGAGAGTTTTTCTTTCTTTTCTTTTTTTTTTTTGTAAATATTTTGTTTTCTCATGAATGGTAAAAATTATTTTTATAGGTTCCTTGTATAGTCCTTCTTCTTGTGGTACTGGGGATTGAACTCAGGGTGCTAAGCTTGCTGGACAAGTGCTCTGCTACTGAACTACACCTCCAGCCCCTATACTTCTGAAATGATGGTTTAAATCTGAGAAATAATTCACTGCAGGGATATATGGTTAGTGTAAATTTTCACTGTAGTGTCAGCACATTTCTATTAAACACCAGCTGTGTTTAATCATCATGCTTAATCCTTGATGAGCTATTCCTGGATCCTTGCTGCCCAGAATTTACCCACCTAACAGAAGTGACAAGTCATGGTGCTGGATAACTGTGACACCAGGTACATGGTGACAAGTGCTGTAACAGAGGTTTGGATAAGGCACAGCAGCAGCTCCAAGAGGAGGCGATTCATTCCAGCTGGGAACACCAGAGAGGCTTCCAGGGAGAGGTAATATTAAAACAGTTTCATAAGTGTGCTTATTCCTTTCGATTTATGTTGTGTCCCAGGGCTTTATGTAACATACTTTATTTAAAAATGTGGGAAGACCAGAGGAGCCGCTGTCTACAGTTTCTCCATTGCTGAGGAGGCTGGCGGCCAGGCATCGTGCCTGGGAGAGTCCCTGGCTGCCTAGAGCTGTCCTCATTCTCGCTTCCAGGCCCTCACAGGACCCTCCAAGGCTGTAATCACAACTGCTGCAATAATGCGCTTTTTAAAACACTAAAAATATCTCACTTGCCTTTGAGTCCTGGAGTGTATCAATGAGTTCTTCATTATCCAAAATATTTCCTTCAGATGTAAAGAGCATTCTTAGAATCTTCTCTTCAATGGCTTTCAACTGGTTTTTATCACTGTTGATCCTCACGATGAGCTGAATTCTTTGTTCTTCTAGCTCCGGTCTTTCGAGTCTCACCACGTCACTAGAACCAAAGTTGAAACAACTGCAGTCTTTTCTCTGTCAGGACCCTGAAGTTTTTCTGCATCGGCTCTTTGTTCGTGAAACGGTTCCTGACTGCATCTAAGTTGGGGCGTCTGCATCTAAGTTGGGGCGTCTGCATCTAACTTGGGATGTCTGCATCTAAGCTGGGATGATTGCGTCTAAGGACATGAACCTAAGTCTCTCTCTGTGACCTTTGCCAATTTGCTCCCAGCCTTCTGTTTGCGGGAGCTCATCTTTATTATCCTCCTCTGTGCCAGGCCCCCTGCTAGGAGTTTTGCATGGATTATGGATTATTTAATTCTTCAAAGGCTTCTGTGAGGAGGACTCTGTGGGCCTAGCCCTGGTAGTGGGTTGCTTCCTGAGGTGGCACAGGCATGAGAAACAGCTAGGCTTGCACCTGGGTCTGCTGGCTCCAGAGCATATACCACGACTAGTACACTGTGATAGCAATCCAGAACTTATTTGTTCTGCACATGCTGAATTCAGACACCTTAAAATCCTTATGGGACTATAAGAAACCACCATCTCAAATTAAATTGTATACGTAGCTTTTTCAGAAGAGAGGCATTTAGAGAATTTATGATAGGGCTGGGGATTTAGCTCAGTGGTTGGAGTGCTTGCCTTGCAAGCACAAGGCCCTGAGTTCGATCCCCAGCACAAAAAATAAAAAAGAGAATTTATGATAAAGGTGGGCTCAGGAAACAGCTTGAGAGAAGCATAAACCAAATGAGGTAAGCTAAGAATCAAGAAAGACTGCCTAGGGGCTGGGGATTTAGCTCAGTGATTAGAGTGCTTGCCTTGCAAGCACAAGGGCCTGAGTTCGATCCCCGGCACCACAAAAAAAAAAAAAAAAAAAAAAAAAAAAAAAAAAAAAGAAAGACTGCCTAGAAAGTCGAGGAAAGTTAGTTTCTGGAAGAAGGCAGGAAGGCAGAGGAGTTGGATTGTTCAGGTGGCTCCACAGAATCCCTCAAAGCTGGAAGGGAATCTGTCCAACCACAGAGGGACTGAGGAGTTGTGGGTGGCAGACTCCTGGAGTCAAGGAGGTGAAGTGCGGTGTGCAAAATGGTGAGGATCCAGGAGGAAATCACAATGAACAACTGAGTGCCGTGGGGCTGCCGACCTGGGAGCTCAGTGGAGCAGGGGACAAGAGAGAGCCGACAGCTTGTCAGAACCCTGGTGACTGAGCGGCACCCACACGGGCTGCAGGCTGTCAGCTCCCCTTTGCAAGGCCAGCAGTCGGGGAGAGAACACAGAGACTGCACCTCCTGACTGATCTTGGCTCTGCCCTGCTCTCCTCAGGGTGCTTCTCCTTCTTGTCCCAGGCAGTGTGACAGCTCAGTGACATGGCTAAGCATAGCTCTTCACAGGAGTCCACTGATACGCAAAATGATCAGCCATGCCTTCAGAATACATCTACGAAACGTGGCAAAATGCCCTTTCATTGGAAAAAGTTAACCTAGTGGAAGTTAAGCAAGTTAGCAGCTAATAATCCCTAAAAGAAACAAGGAAAATAAATCTTAAGCTCATTACTGATAGCAAGCTCGAGTCTGGATAATCTTGACTTAAACATATGTGTGTGAATATAGATACATATGTGTACACATCTCTATACATGTATGTATATACATCTCTCCTCTCTCTATGTATATAGGTTTTTTTTTTTTGCATTGCTGTACTACTGAACTATGTCCCCAACCCAAGGTATATATTTTGAAAATGGCTCCAAATGATATTTTCTTTTAGAATTAATGGACACTTACACACCTTTGTTTGCATATGCATATGTGTTCGTGTTGGTGGGTTAAATACAGTCACAGACTGACTGCATATGTGACAGTGATCCTGTAAGATTATTTTAGCTGTCTTTGTGGCTGTCTTTGTGTAACTACACTCTGATTTTCACACAAAGAAATTGCCTGATGACATCGTTCTCAGAATGTATCCTTATCATTCAGTGATGTATGACTATATATTAAGTATATATAATTAGTTTCAGTCAACATCATTATTTTAATAAATATTAAAATGTTTTACCTCCCGAACCTTTCGGCTAATTCTTATGATTAATATTAGCAATTCATAATCTTGTTTTGGGGAAATGGAAATTTAGTCACATATAGAATATATGTGAATATACCTTCTGGATTGAGTCACTTGTGATACTTTCCTACATTAAAGTTTTTCTTCATCAAAATTTCAAAACAAAATATTAAGAAACCAAGACTTCCCTGCTTCCCACACTCCTTTTTTACCTTAACAACTGATCCTCCAAACCTGACTTAGTTACAGTGAAGTTGATGATGGTGACTTTAATGCACACCTGGAATAGAAGCACAGGACAGAGTGGTTAAAATCAACGAGTGCTTTCTTGATGAGAACACGGCTCATTATTACCCAGATGCATCTGTCTCAAGCCTGACTTCGCATACACCCACCCCGCCCCCATACGCCGCAGGCATAATGTGACTTCCTAGGATGGTTTCTCCTGCCAGGGTGAGTGACAGCCTTGCTCCTCAACCCCCGCAGTTATAGAATCTTCCAAGGTGTTTTAAGGAAAGGTGAGCCAGAAAAGGTTTGAAGCAGTACTTTAGAATCAACAGCTCGGGCTGGAATTCCAGCTGCATCCTTCAGTGGATATCTGATATTTGATAAGCCATTCAGTATCCCGAGCTTTACTTCCCGGCATTTAAAAGATGAGATAATAATAGTAACAATTCATAGGGTAATTGTGCGGGCTAAACTAGGCAATAAAAATCACATTAAGTTACAGTGACTTGGACATAATGTGTCTTTGTTAAAAAGAAGCTATTATGGGCTGGTTAGAGTGCACAAGGCCCTGAGTTCAATCCCCAGGACCAAAAAAAAAAAAAAAAAAAAAAAAAAAAAAAAAAAAAAAAAAAAAAAAAAAAAAAAAAAAAAAAAGATGCTATTATTAGTAATAGAGTTTTACGTATTTAATCTCATCATAAATTTTTATATAGAAAATTGTTACTACACCATCATGATAGTCTGATATCACTAGAATAAATCAATAGCAAAACCAGATAAATTTAAGAGCATTTGAATGCCATACAGTTTACATGTATTACAAATCCCTGGCATAGCTTTGTCTTCACTTTAGAGCTGACGGACTTGAGGATCTTGGAGATGGGACAATTATTCACGGTTACAGTTACGAGTCTTGGTGTAGTACTCTCTCTTGAAAGTTAAATGAATGAGAAATCAAAGATTGTAAGCTGGCATACTGGTCAGTTTTCTAAGCTCTGATGCGAGCCCGGGGAGTGGCTGGGTAATTAAACTCCTCGAGGTCTGACAAGGGAAACCCTGACACAGGATTTGAAGGGCTTTTGCCCACATTAGTCAAATTTTGTTCACCTTGAACGTATCCATGGAAGACAGATGGCCAGGAGAAATTCAGTGACTAAAGTCAAAGTGCCACTGTTTGGAATGGTGTAGTCAAGTTTTCACAAAGGAGGCTGATGTGCTGTCCCTGCCCTAAGGTGCCCCTTGGGGCTCGCAGATATGTCTACAGCTGAAGTGGCCCCAGGAGCCCCCAGGACAGAGGTGCCAGGCGGAGCCTGCGTTGCACAGGAAGAAGTCACAGCTGGCTTCGCCTCCATTATGACCGTCTTCAGCTCTGCAGCTTGGGAACAGGGGATCTTCTAGGTCCTGTTGTGGCTCAAGGGTGTACATGGAAGTAGGGCTCACATAACTTCCCTCAAAGAGCCCAAGAGCAGGAGGAAAGGACAAGATGCTGCCACCCCTGCCCCCTTCATCTCTTAGTAGAGTCACTGGCTCATGCTTCTCTAAAGTTGCCAGTCACCACAGTTTTGAGTAGGTGACCATTTTATTTGGGGCTGTATGCCTTGGACCCCCAGTGCCATGGACTCTCAATTAAGCCTGGATTCATTCATCAGTCACCATACGGGAGCAAAACAATAGTCTTTGCTGCAGGAGGGAGGGGAGCGATCAGAAGGGAGAGGCAGCCAGGTTTAGAGGGTGGCTGCAGATGAGGAGGGAGAGATGGAGAGCGCTTCTGCCGCACACGGAGCTGGGAGGTAGGGGAGCAGCCTGGGCAATGAGTAGCCAACAGTGGCTTGAGTCCCAGCTAGAGGTGAGGAGAAGGCAATTGGAATCAGAATCAGGACTCAGAAAGGAAGCCAGAGGAGAACCTGGGAAAGAAGAGGCATTGCAGAAAGAAGAGGGCTGTTAGTGGTTCCCTCCAGGGAGACCCCACCAAACTTCAGAGACTGATCGCATGTAATGATCCCACAAGGCTGAGAATTCCAGAGTGGGGCTCATACCTCAGGCAGGTAGTGGGGATTTGACATTTTGGTTGTCATATAGAACCTAAAGTTTTTGTCATAATCAATATCAGAATCTCCAAGGTGAATGAGTACTCGTCCACCACTGATGAAAATTTGTTTCAAAAGAACAGGTTCTAGAGCTGGATCCAAGATTTCCTTGAGCTTAAAAATGGAAACAAAACAATACAAAAAAGAAATCAGGCAATTAAAATGGATGGCATCAACTTGTCCTATTTTTTGAACATTTTTTCCAGTGACCTTACATTTATTAACGTCACACTAACAGCTTATGTTTTCATCTGTAGTCTAAGGAAATAAAACCTCCTAAGACTGAGAATGCATGTAGGGTAGTCTCACACACTGTTTGTTCCCATGAGGACTGAGAAACGAGACTGGGTGTATTAAGTCACCGTAGGGTGGCTAACATCTCAGCAGTCTGAAGCGAAATCTCCAAAGTGAAATCTGTTTGGTTTAGGGTTATTCTGTCAGGGGTTGGCTAACTACATCCTGTAGGTCAAATACGGGCCTCCGTGAGTATTTCTGTATGACTTTTGAGCCAAGAACAGTTTTTACCATTTTAAATGACTGTAAAAACAAAGAGCCCCCAAACCAGAACTGTATGAGGACTGCTTACTACATGACTCTTTATAGAAAAAGTTAGTGGGCCCCTATTCTACATGACAGTTATTTTTTATTTCCCTCAAAGCCAATATGACTGTTGGTTAAAACCTGGGTGTGCATCACGCTTACAGACCCCACAGGAGCATCCTTATGTCAGGAACCAGACAGGGAATTTGCTCTTACAAGACAGATGGAATTTACTCCTATCCATGATATAATTTTGTTTATGAAATTCTATTTCATTAGTAAATGCTGGCTGAGATAGACCAAACTGGTTTCATACCCTCCATGTGTGGAAAGGAAGTGTGAAAACACTGCCCTAGCCAGTGTGGAAAGCAGGTGGGTGTGTAATGCTAATGACCCCAAGTCCCAGAGTTCAGGGAAGGCCCAGCTGGAGCATCTTGTTCCTGGCTGGGGTCCTGATTTCCAAAAGGGCTCTGCCATAGTTAAAAGGCTCTCTGTCCATGGGTGGAACATTATAGAAGACCTCTGCCAGCTGCCATGAGAGAGGAAAGCCCCTTGGGACCCCGTGTGTCACACAGTAAACCCAGGTCTGAGAATCCAGCTTGTGGCTGACATAACTATGTCAAAGACCTCTGGAGAGCTCTCCCCTGTGGCTTCAGGGATTGAGGGGAAGCACCTGGGCTCCATTACAGCATCTTCCCTGTTGGTCGAAGCCGAAGCTCCACTACACTGGAGCCTCTTGTGCTCTGTGCGGTTCACATGGTGAGTATGGTACTTGCTGTGGATTTTCTAGGCAAGTAAGGCTGCTCAGATAGTTGAACATTTTTATGCCTCATTTTCCTTATTGGAAATAAGGGATAATAATAGTGACTACGCTGTAAGGCTGAAGTGAAGGTTAATGGACTAAAACACTGAGAGCCAAGACACAGTGAACAGTTGGCAAACGCCACTGAATGCTGACATTAATTATGATTACTAATCACCACATGTGGCGGGCTTATTGCGGTCAGCTGAGCAGGAACACCCAGCTGGACTGAATTGGTGTGGTTCTGGGTGTAGGAGAGCCACCTGAGGGTTACTGTCAACACAACATAAAGGAGAAGGGGAGCAGAAGATAACGGCTGGTTGTTTCCCAGGAGAAGCTCTGTTGTGGCTAGTTCTCCTGAAGGTAACTTGGTTGTTCTCTCGCAGAAGGAGCTCAGGGCCTTGCTGTCGTGAAGGATGGCTGCTGTTCGCTTCAGGGGAGCTCTGGTCTTCATCTCTGCTGCAAACATCGTATCCTGGTTCTAGTGTAGATTTCTTCAGCCTTTTACTGCAGACACAGATGTACACGGGACACTGCCGTTGGCTCCCAGCCCTTGATTGGATCTTTCAGGTCTCCAGTGCATAGATAGCCAGTCTATACTCTTCCTGCATTTGTGTGCGTGTGTAAATGTTGTAACTTGTACTTGTCCTGTATTAAATCTGCTTTCTTGCAAACCATTGACTCTAGAAACTAATACACCATACAAAGACTGTAGCAAAGCTGCCCCAGGTCAGTGGTCATTTCTGCTGAAGCAGATATTTTTAGGCATGGTTAGATGGCTCACAGGCCATACCTTTGCTTACTTTCTTCTCTTAGAAAAATAGAATGGTAAATTCGTGAAATAAAGCACAGTCATTAACCACTGTCTTCTGTTCCCATGGCTTTTAAAAGTTTTTGTTAGTACGTATTTGCAGTACATGCGTTGCCTATGCTTTTGAACATGCGGTTCCCTTTGCCTGGGAAGCCCTTCTTGCTGGGCTCTTCACACGGCTAACCTTACCAGAGGTCACAGCTAAACTGCACCTCCTGTAGCACCCCGCTAAGGCAAGCCTCTGGCCCTCTTACTGGCTATCTGGGCACCCTGCTTGTTCCTTCAAAGCCCTTATCACAAGGGCTCTTCCTCCCCCTTTCATTTTCTCTCTTTCTCTTTTCTCTGTCTCTGTCCCCGACTAGATTGTAAGCTACCGAGGACAGGAAGTACATCTGTCTTGTTTGTCATTTGTGCTCAGGTGCTTGTTGACTGAAGAAACGTTGTAAAGAAAGCCCATTCTTCAAGGGACTTCTGAAGAAGGGAACATCTAGACCCAACAATGCCCCTTCTGAGTCTTTTTTTTTTTTTCCCTCTGAATCTTTTTAAACACAAGTTCATTCTTTTTTCTTTAACCTGGGGAGTTTTTTATTTCTATTTTTTTATTTCTTAAATTTTATTTTAATAGTGCATGTTTGCAGTACGTGCAGTTTACAATCATTTTGGGGAATGGTTACATGCACATATTACAATTTGTTTCTTTTTCTTAATCCCCTTCCCTTCCCTCCCCACTCTGTCCCTCCTCCTCCAGTTCCTCTATCCCAGTTTTAATTCTTGTTGATATTATTAATCTTAGCTCGTGTTATGACGTGAGTTTATCTTAAAGAAAGTATTATTTTAAAAATGAGCGTATATTTGCACTGCATAATAGTTCTATTTATTTTGGGGAATTGGTACATGTTTATAGCATATCTTCATCTTTTTGATCCCTTTATTCTTTTCTCCCTTCTCTCCCTGCCCCAAACTCCCTTTCTCCATTTCCGAAAAGTTGACTTTCTTGTTTCCTGCCATTCTCCTTTGTTTAGTCATTTATTTATGTTTTATGTTTCTCATGTAAGAGAAACCATGCATATTTAACTTTCTGGGTCTGACTTGTTAACACAAGTTCATTCTTATCAGTCATTACTTGATCTAATTTTGACTTTATGCCCCAGAATAAAATAATGTTTATACCAGCAGGAATGTTTTATGGCTTTACATCATTAGTGCACCACTATGTTGCATTTTCTAAACTTTAAGGCTCACAATTGGTCCCGCAAGTCAGCAGTGTCAGAAAGCAGGCTGACACTATCCTTCTTAAAACCAAAACAGTTCAGAGAGCAAAAAATTTGTTTAATCAACAGATTCCTCCTCATATGAGAATGCACTGTTTAAGAACAAAAACAACTGGTTTAATTTGAGAAAATGCAGTTGACCGGTGATTTTAGCATGACACAGACATGGCCTGTATAGAATTCTAGGTATGATCTGAAAATTGAGAACCAATATGAGAAAAGAAAATGAAAAGCAAACCTCTTCCAGTAAGACAGGCAAACCAAGTCGGATGGAATTTTCAAGTGTTTGTAAGAAATTACTGTCGGTGAGCTTAATGATCTTTAAACCACTTTTGCTTTCCTTGTTCCTTATCCAACGGTTAGCCTGTATGAGAAGTCACAGAGCAAGGCATTTGCTTTAGAATCTATTAAAGGGCTAGGAAGTGAAAGTGTTAGAAAAAGTGTAGAAACTTGGTTCAATTCAGAAACAGAATGGAAACAGACAAAATTGGTTTAAATTTATAATAAGTGCAGAAAAAAAAGCCATCTGGGGCAAGTCCATACTTAAGGTATTCAGGTTTGTTTCCCTGGCTTTCACAGGGCTCCCCTTGCCGATCCTTGCTTTGTACAATCTGAATTGTGGACTCAGGGAGCCAGGCAATGGGAGTCTGTAAATTCTCGGTGGGTTTGCCCTTATTTCTACAATACCTTGACTTCTACTATTTCTACTATACCTTAGACTTTAGGAATAAAGACTATGTTGGAATGAATTTCTACCATCACAGAAAAGGAAAAACTAACAGTCAATCTCCTGAACAAAACCAGTGAAAATCAAGAGTGGAGAGCATGTAAACATGTCCCTCCCTACTTGCTACATCCACACAACAAGGGACTCAGACTAGAAGGCTTATAATCTCCTGAGTTTAAATTTCTATGATCTTACGAGTACGTTAAAGTCCACTTTTACAATTGTTACTAGATCAATAATGAGCAGGGCTAATCTACTGCTATTTATCAGAAGCATTTGTCACACACCTGGTCTTGGGGATCAATCATCAAAGGCCACCGTCTCCCCTGAGTAACCAGAATGCCATTTTCTGTTGATACCGTGTCCTGGGGCAGCCCGTCTGTGTTCCACTGCCGTATTTCATAGGGATCTCCAAGAATGTTAATGAGACTGAAGGACGTGTCGATCGGGACCTCCAGATGCTGGCAGTACTCGATCCAACACTCTATAAGCTGTACAAGGGGGAGAGTTGGCATGTGCAGACTCAGGAACACTGAGTGAATGAAGACGCTTGCAAAATATGGAGGACAGGAGGAAGCCGGTGGCTGGAAGAGCCAGGCTCTACCGGTCTCTGTGGGCATCCTGGCATCAGAGCATGGGACCAAGAAGTGGACTCAGTCAGGAGACCAGGCTAGAACTATACCAAGAGCTACGACTTTGAGCACGTCGCTCTCCCTGTCTGGACCTCAGTCTCCTCACGTGTAAACGACTAGGCTGTCAGGGTGATTTTCAGCTGGGGTGTGTTACCCCTCTCGGGGAAGTCTGGGGTGGTTACCATGACAGAGGTGCCACTGGCAGTCACTAGATGGTGTGCCAGTTGGCATCCTACCTCCCCCAACGAGTAGTGAAGTGCAGTGGAGCACAACAATGCACTGTCCCCAAAGCCAGGCCCCAGGGAGCAGCATGGCACCAGGTGACTTCTGAGCTCCCAGGGACGCAGATGAGACTTACGCCAGGTTTTATAATCCAGGAGGAGAGCAAATGGCCTTTAGGAAGGCATTTCATAAAAATGACTCTAAAGTCCTTCCCAATAATTTAGTGTCCTGGAAATCGTATGTAGATGGAACTTTTATTTTCTGATGAATGACAAGTTTTATTTTTTGGAAAGATAAAAACCCAAGAAGCCACAGACTCATCTGGTGCCCTGCTCCTTCTCGTTTCCCAGCCTGCTGCAGTAGTCGCACTGCAAAGCTTTCCTGTCTCTACTGATGCTCAGGCGGGGCTCAGCGTCTTTCCTCCCTGGTCTGTGGGCTGCGCGTGAGGTAAAGCTTTAAGGTGGGGAAGGCGAGGGAGGGGCGGGTTAAGGAATCCTCGCAGGAAAGTGACTCTGGCCTATGGGAGAGGCTCAGGGCTGTGGGAAATAGAATATTGTATATAATTACATAATATTTAACTAGTGACACGGGATTATAATCAATAAATATATGTAATATATGTATACATAGCATAAAATAATGCAATATACACTTATACGTAAAGGCATACAATTAATACCAAATTATAATTAACATACAATTATGTAATTATGTAAGCGTACACACTAATTTTCTCCCTGGTGAGCCGCCGTAGAGGGGAGCCTCCACCTGAGTGCAGGAAAACGAAACGTGCCCCAGCGCCAGCCTCTTTTACACTCTTTCCAGAGGCAGGTTACTCACCAGCTGCCTGTACTGGGCCGTGAAGGCCCCGTAATAAGCCACGCAGGCCGCGGCTATGAACACATTCCCGGTGATGTTGCAGAGCTCCTCCTCGAACTTCTGGATGCTTTCTTCCCACCAAGCCTGCTCATCTCCCAAGGCAGCCGTCAGCTTCCCAGCACGCACTAGGCGCGCTTTCGTCAGGGACATAGTCTTCGCTAGATCATTTTAACGACATCAAGCCATTAATTAAATGTTTTCTTAAAAGTTTATCCACCTGTTTTTGTTTGTAGCCGAATTAGCATTGCTTGGCTAATGATGGCAACACATCTCTATGAAACCTAACTTCGCATCCCATAAGCAAAGCTAAATTTGTCTCTCCCGTGACAAGAACTCTTTTTTTATTTTGAGACAAGGTCTTGCTAAATTGCATGGGTGGCACTTGAACCTTCTAATCCTCCTGCCTCAGCCTCCCAAATACTAGGATTACAGGTGTGGATCTGGCTCCCAAAACCTCTCTCTCTCTCTCTCTCTCTCGGTACTGAGTACTACTGAGCTACACCACCCACCCTTGATTTTTTTTTTTTTTTTTTTTTTTTTTTGGTGCTGGGGATTGAACTCAGGGTCTTGTGCTTGCTAGGTAAGAGCTCTAATCGCTGAGCTAAGTCCCCAGCCTGGTTAATTTTTTTTTTTTCTTTTTAATTTTGAGACGGAGTCTTGCTAAGTTACCTAGACTGAGCTTACACTTGCAGTCCTCAGCTCTTGCCTCAGCCTCCCAGACTGTTGGGATTGCAGCCATACAGCACCACATCTAGCCCCTAGAACTCTTTTGATGCTACCTTACCCTGACTGAAGCTAGTGCTCTCTACTTCCCTGTATATTTATTTTCTAGATCAAATTCATCTGTTGTTTTGAGTTACAAGGCAACACACTTCAACAAGCCTTGTTCAGTTACAGGATGTTGCGTGTATATAATACCTGCAGTTCTTCTCATTTGATACTAGAAGGCTGATGGATGAAGTGCAATAGAAATATTTCCTGCATGTTAGATACAGGTGGAGATTTGAATGCCTGAAATGTCTTCCTATTTTTGAAAATCAGGGATGTCCTACACAGTGTAAATTTTATGAATGACTTACCCAGACTTTCTTTTTCATTTACACCTTTGTCATATTCATCTTGTAGGGCTTGTATTTGATCTTCCACTTGTTTTAGTAATGCTTGCTTCTCTCTCAGGGTAGCCATTGTAATATCAAGTTCAGCCTAATAAAATCAAGCAAATATTTAAAAAGATGGATGGATATACAAAGTTAAAACATTTATAAATTTGGGAAAAATATAAAAGCAGAAGCAAGCAAACAAACAAAAAATAAAAAAGCTCAGTGAAATAAATTGTAAAAGGAACAGAGAAACAGATGTACTAAGTGTTTGAGGTGAATTGGTCATCACAGTACCTTATTATTTTAAATTATGAAATAAATAAAACATTCATGCAATAGTGAAAACTAATTTTCCTAACTAGTTGTCTGTCTTGGGGTATGCTATGTCCTGAGGGCCACATCTAGCTTGCTTGGTTTTGTTACAGTCTATGGTCTAAGAATGTTTTTAACATTTTGTAATGTTTGGAAAGAAATCAAAAGAGGAGTATTTTGTGATGTTCTGTGATACTTGTGTGCAGTTTTGAAATAAAGTTACATTGAAAATAAAGTTACATTGGAACACGTGTTTATTCATTAATTTATTGTCAGTGGCTGTCTTTTGTGGGGTAATGACAGTTGAGTCCTTAAAACACAGATCAGATAGCCCACAATAATTAAAATATTATCTAGATCTTGCTAGAAAAATTTTATTTATCCATGCTTTATATATACTGTTCTTTGGTTCTTGGCTTTACTAAATGATCTTTCTTTGTGTTTCTTGAGAAGACTAAGGACCTTACATCCAACTGTGGCTCTAAAAACCTCACATGATCTCAGGTATGGGAGTATTTAGCAAATGGATGTATAGACTATCAGATGCTAGAGGTAGCAGGCACCTTGAAAATACTGTAGTCATATTTCCCTTTTTTTTGGATGAATATACACTGGACTCATTTTCCTTTTATGCTGGACGAAGGCTGATTCTAGAGGAACTTTACGAAAAAAACCCCCATGTCAGTTATTGTTTAAAACAAAGGCTAATTTTCGAAAACCTTGTCACTGTCTATATTGCATAGGGTCACAGTGGCATTATGTAGACAGCTCGAATGACTGACAATCGCAGCCTTTAGTTCTATCAGATATCACAGTGCAGATAACATACCTGTGCCGCACGGAGTTTTTGTCTCTTTGGCTCAACTTCTTTGAGTACTCGAGAGTACAGATCCATTGCTCTTACCCACATGCACATGGATTTACATGCTTTGGATACTTTCTCCACTTTTTCGGGCACAAAATCAGGATTATTAATATACTTTTGAAGCTTTGCCAGTATCTGAGGTTTTATGTTTTCCTTATCATATTCTAAAAGCCTTCTTAGGAAGTTGGAGTCACCAAGGAGTTGCTTTGCTGTTGGCCAGTCAGGCCTGAAAGACAGACGTGTACGTCAGTAACATCAAATCAAGTAATGCAAAAGAAAGACGCATTCCTCTGAGAACAGCGTATTATCCCAATAGGCAGGGATTTTTCATCTCAGTACTACAATCCCAGTAATTGGTAGTTATGTGCACCACAATTAATTCATGAGGAGAAAGGTAACTGGGTGACTAAGGCTCCGTACAACCCAGATTTAACCGAGAAAGAATTATAAAATAATAGGGTTATAGAAATGTAAGGTATTAAGGGGCCAATTATTTCATTTCAAAAATGCCCCAGGCACTCACATTTTTATCTTCTTTGCCTTAGTTTTTGGTTTTTTTTTTTTTTTTGGTGGTGCCAGGAATCGAACTCAGGCCCTTGTGCTTACAAGGCAAGCACTCTAAATCCCCAGCCCCGACCTTAGTTTTGATCCTTAAAAAATCTCCTGCTGGGACATCAAAAAAAATCAGCTCCTAAGTGGCCTTTCTATCTCTTAGTCAACCTTGCTCTTTGGAACCTTTGCCACATTGGTCTTTCTACTGTAAAAAATCTGACTAGGTGAAAATGTTTAATGGCTCTCAGTTCCCTCTGCTCATGGGCTTTGTGTCTGTGCCTGGGACCTTACTGTGGTGCCGGCCTGAGGTCACTGGGATGGGGTAGGATAGTGAGGGGCTTTGCTCAGTTTTACAGAGAAAGGCTCATTATTACACAATTCTTTATTGCTTAGGAAAGTTTGAAAATTATCTATCTTCAAGATGAAATCTGAATTGCTTGGTGCAGCACGCAAGATCTTTCACAATTTCGTCTGTCTCTCTATCCAGACCCAGCTCTGCCCCCCACCAAGAGCATCTCAGGCTCCTGGACTCTCCCTGCATGGTCCCACCCTCCACCTGAGTATTAGCCCCTGAAAACCTTGCTTGTAGCTCTCCATTAGGGGGTCTGCATCTTGTAGGAAAAAACTTTAGATCTTCCATGATCGAGAGCTAAATAGATGCTGAAAAACGTGCTTATTGATTCAATTTATTGAATGACCGATCAAGTGAATGAGAGATTGTGGAAGAGAATGAGCAAACTATATGAAAATATGAAAACAAGGAAAACAGGAATGAAATTCCACCAGATATTCTGGTCAGCCATGATTCTGAGTTACTTACTTGGCATTTAAGAGAATGGAGATTGCTTCCATTACAGTCATGACTAAATCTGGGGGCTTTGTAAAAACTCTGATTTCAGATATATCTGCTTTGTCTAAAGAATCCAGGGCCTTATTGGCAGCTTCAAGTGCGGGCAGAGCTTCTTCAAGGTCTTTTTGAGCATCGTCGGCTATCGCTTGGGTTTCTTCAGCTTTCACCTTTGCTATTGCTTCTTCTTCTTGCACGACATTACGGACCTAACCATTGAGACACGACTTCTTAAGTGGGCTCATTATGGGTTGAGTATTCCTAATATGAAAGCCTGGAACCTGAAATGTTCCCAAATCTGAAACTTTCTGGGTGCCAACATAATGCCACAAATGGAAATTTCCCCCCCTGACCTCATGTAGCAAGTCACGGTCAAAACCCAGGCACACTGAAAGCACTGTATAAAATGACCTTTGTTTTATACATAAATTAATTTTGTGTGTAGACTTGGATTCTGCCCCTCAGACATCTCATTATGAATATGTAAATATAAAATACGGAAAAAATCCAAGATCCAAAACACTTCTGGCCCCAAGTATTTCAGATAAGGGATACTCAACAGTATTTGAATTTTGGTGTTTTTAAAATAAAAACACCAAATCTGCCCTTCAGATAAGACCAGTGATGAAAGGGAATTAGCTAGCTTACATTTGATGCTACTTGTCCATCTCATTCCATATTGATAAAATGGTAAAATTATTATAAAATTATAATTATGATAAAATTATTATAGCAAGCAGTTCTTTCTTAGGAGAGGAATAGCTGCTGTGTGAGGTAGTACTCCATTCACAGTGCTTTTATTCTGCTTACTATCCTACACCTGCCTCTAAGAAGGAACCAGGCTGATTGAGGATAGGAGATAGTTTAGAATTTAAAAACATTGTTAAATTGCTAAGAACAATAGCTTTGTCAAATCTATCACATCATCATCATCGTCAAATATTAGTGCATGTTTGTAATACAGAATAGCAATACTCATTTTGGGGAATTGGTGCATGCATATAACATAACTTTGATTATTTTCAATCCCTTTACCCTCCACTCCCTTTCTGTTCTTAATTATTTTAAAGACACACATAACAAAATAATCCAAACCTAGCATTCTTTGTGAGCCTGCGAGATGGAGCCTTCTCACCCACCATCAGGTAATGTTGCATACCTGATCGGCACTTTCTTGATCCACTGCCAATTTTTCCATTAGGGCCTCGACGTCTTGTGATTTCATTAAGAGCACGGGTTCTAAAGCCGAAAGGTCTAATTTCATTTTATCTACTAATACATTTGTTTCTAATAGCTTGGTGAGACCATTCTTCACCCGATCTCGTGCCTAAATGGCAAGAAAAAAATTGTATTATAAGGAGCATTATAAAATACAAGTTTACTGGCATCTGTTACTTGTACATTAAACTTTTACACCTGCAGAATTGGTAAATCAGTGAGTAAAGCTTCAAGTTGTGAAAGCTGTGCAAGTCGGGAAATGTTCAGGTAAGAGGACTCTAGGAAACGGCCATGCCGTGCAGCGTGATGTGTTTGGATCCATGCCCCCCGGCCACAGCTGTGGGGTGTCACTGGACTGTGGCTCACTGAGGCTCATGCTGTATTACTTTTATTCTCCATGTGGCATGTTGAGTGAGGGATAAGTTGAGACAGGAGAGCCTGGAGGCCGACAGCTCAGGAGCTAGGTCCTGGGCACTTGACTTTGGCTCCAGGATCTGAATTCTACTTCCCACGGTGAGAACTCTGGACAAGCATCGCAGTAGAAGAGACAGCCGGGGAGAGCTGCTTTCTGAAGGTGAGTCAGAAACTTGGTGCAAATTGGAAGGTTCAGAAAATCTCTCCCAGGCTATGGTAGAAGGCATGTGTTTTATGCGGTAAAAGTTATCTGAAAAAAATTCTGAATATTTAAATGGTAAATGCTTCTGTTTCACTGTGTTTAACATGCGGAAAAATTTAGGTCATGTTAAAAGCATGAAGATGATGATGATGGCAGCCACTATGTTCTGAATACCTTACACGGTCCAAGGATTTCATTATTTAAATTCTACAACAATCTGAGATGAGTATAGATACTTTTTTTGGGGCAATTGTTTATATCTTATTGTGGGAAACAAAAAAATCTGTTGCTGATACTGGCATTTTAATTTTTTATTTATTTTTGGGGGTCTGGGGATTGAATTCAGGGCCTTGTGCTTGCTAGGCAAGTGCTCTACCACTGAGCTAAATCCCCAATCCCACTGGTTTCTTTTTTTTTTTTTTAAACATGTGTCTGATTTATTTCACTTAAGAGTATGGTCTCAAGGTGCATCCATTTACTTAGAAATGTCTCAAGTTTATCCTTCTTTATGGCAGAGTACTACTCCATTGTATAAAAAACCCACATCTTCATCCATTCATCCTCTGATGGGCATCTGGGGTGTTTCCAAGATTTAGCCATTACAAACTGTGCTGCTATAAACATGGGCGTGAATATATCAGTGTGGTATGATGCTAACACTAGCATTTCTTTTTTTTTTTTTTTTTCAGACAGGGTCTTCCCTGTGTAGTCCAGGCTGGCCTTGAATTTGAGGCAATCCTCCTTTCTCAGCTTCCCAAGTTCTGGGATTACAGGTGTGTGTGCCACCACACCTGACAATGCTGGTGTTTTAAAGTGACAGAGGTCAAAGGCTGTTTCATCAAGGGGAAGTAGCAGCCAAAATATTCTTGACATAGGTGCTTGAGATGTGGCTGCTAGCAACACATTTTATTGTGGGGGTCTTTAATGAGAAAATTTAAGCTAACAATAAGCCCAAAATTATAGGTTTATTTTTCACTAGTCAATTGAAATACAAAAATAAGTGGTAAGATTATTTTGAGATGAAATTGACAGAGTAAATACTCAATTTAGTTTTCTATCTATGTGAACTTCACAGTAAAATCATAACTTACTTTGTATTATAGACATGCTTGTTGGATCTATTCATGCCAGGTTAAAGTAGACACGCAGGTTGGCACACTGTGGTGCCACATTACAGTAAAATTTCTTAGCAATTCCTTAAAAGCATAGATACTTTTAAGTTTTGTTTTCTGTTAAAGCTTTAAAAAATGACATAACATGCTCGAGAGTGCAGCGCAAAAGGTGGAGCTTAGGTGCATATAGTCTCGCTGACGTGGAAGTCTGTGGGCTCAGTGGGGACCACGGCAGACGTTACAGCACTAAAACCCCATCTTTATGGCTTAATGAAAGGTTCTCCTCCATATTAAATATGGCAGAAACAACGAGGCCTCTATTTAACTTTGAAACTGTTGCAACATCTACACCATTCAACTGTTACCTATCTGTCTACATACCTTGCTATAAATGTTAGAAGGAAGATATAAGTAACCAGGAAGGGGGAGTTCTTGGAGGGACAGCTCAGGACACTTTTGTGGGAATATAGTAGGTTGGTAAGTAAACGGGTCAGGATGAGGATGGCGGTGGGAAGTAAGACAAGTGTACAGATCTTCTACTCATTCCCAAGAGCGAGTTCAAGCAGACACTGTAACTTGTTTTTGCTGCCAATACTGAACTTACTGAAACTAACTGCTTTCTTTTCTCAGTCAGCATGGACAGGTAGAGATTGATGAGCTCCAGGTAGGAGGTGGGTGTCGTGTAGTACCGCCTGCGGAGCTCGGCGTAATAGCGGTCTGCCATCTGGGAGACACTCAGGTGGACGTTGACGCACATGAGGGACAGCTTCTCCTTCAGTTCTTCATTGCCAGCGTCGACGGTTGAGAAAAATGTCTTTGACACAGAAAGAAGTGCTTCTCTGGGCCACTGTAAATAAAGAGGTGATCTGGAAAATCCTTTGGTCATTTCAATAACATGCGGTTTAACAATTAAGAAAACTACATTTCTGCAGAACTTTTTCTTATCTAATCCCTCTGTTCAGCTATGTAGCCCCTAACGCGCCTCTGGAGCTTAACGAAATGAATTCCTCTCCCTGTCCCTTGGCTGGGGAGGGGGTGCTGCAGGTCTCCAGCACAACGTCAGGCAGACAGAATTGTTCAGAAATATGTGCTGATTGAATGAATGGATGGATGAACGGGTGTCTGAAATTCCATGAGTGGAATCACACACACTGTGAGAGCCTTGCGTCCTGCCTTGTGTTTACTGTTCTGTTGGAACTTTAGGCCTGTCTTTGTAACCTCTGCCCTGAACACACCTCGGCTTCCTTACTCCTCTCCTGATCCCGAGCTCTGCGAACTCTCCTCGGATGCAGCTGTGCAGCCGATGAAAGCACACGTCAGGCCGCCGGGCCTCGCTTTAAATGCTCAACAACTAACTCTTCAATGCAGACTAGAAATACTTCTGCATTTTCTAATGTGTCAGTTTTGTATCCTCCTGAGTATTTCACATCCTATTTTACTTCCCCAGACTGCTAACGCTTCCTCTTTCCTCTTCGTTCTCAGCTGACTTTGCTTCCCACATTTACTTTTTTGCTAAAAAAGTAGAAGTGATGCAAGCAGAACTTAGACCAGCTCAGCCTCCCCCTCCCATTCTGCACTCTGTCGCCCTTCCCGGCAGGGCTCAGCTGTGCCTCCTCCCTGCTCAGGTGGGTGCCGTCCCCTCCTCGATGACTCCAACCCACCCTTGGTGGCTTACTCAGGGATGTTGGTCCGGCGGTGCCTAATGCCGTCCGCTGGAGCATCGATGTATTTATCTTTTCAGATGATTTTCATCAGTGTGTACACACACTGCTTATTTTTCCCACTTAAAAATACCTCTCTCTGGATCTCACATACCCTGCAGCTCTTATCCCCATCTCTCTGCTTTCCTTTGGGCGAAGTTGTTGAGAGAGTTGCTTATAATCATCCTTGATTCTTCTCCCTTCTTCTCTTCTGAGCCCCCTCCCTCACCACTGAAACAGCTCTCCTCACAGTCACTGATAACATCTACACTGCTGAATTCAAAAGTCTCCTCTTCCTTTAGAAGTTCCATTTTGCCTTTGTCCCGTGATAGTCACTGTCATCCCGGGATGAACAATTTCCTAGCAGCCTTTAAAGTTAACACGAGTACTGTGAGTTCTTCCCAGGCAATGCCATACACCTTTAAATTAAGCAAGGCCAGCCTTTCGCAGAGATACTCAGGAAGGGACCGACCTGGACAAACCAGTCAATGGTGCAGCAGTTGACGAGAGAGGGGAACATCCGGCATCGGGACCGGAAGGCCTCCCCGACCGGGCTCATGCAGAGGACGATGTGCAGCTTCTGACGGACTCTGCTGATGAAGTACTGAAACACCTGGCCGACGGAAAGACATTTTTCAGTTAAAAACAGCATGAAGCAAAAGTGTAAATTAGTGTTGGCAATGCATTTGAGACTACTAATATCAAGTGAAAATGTTAGTATAGGGGATTTGTATCTGTACACGATATATCTTGCTGCTTCTTTTCAACTCAAATTCCCTATGATGAACGTTACCATTATGTGTATCCAAGATGTACCATTAAAATAAAATTTAAAAAATGTTAACATAGTAGCCTTGTCGAACATCCATTCCAATCCCTTTCTCTCAAGCGGGCTGGGAAGGCTAAAAACATTTTGGGGCCAGAAGAGCTTGGAGTGAAGTCAAACCCTAAACAGCAAATAACTTCAACCCGATGAACTTATCTAGCAAAGGTATCCTTCAAAATAGATGGAGAGATAAGGTATTTCCTGAAAAACAGCAGCTCCAAAGATAAATGAGTGCTAAATCAGCGCTCAAGAAATACTTAAGAATATTTTCCACAGAAGTGATGAAATTGACATAGCTAAAAACACACACGAAAACTCTAGTAAAACACACAGGAAAACTCGGAGTAAGGTCTATGGATAAACAGCAACAAAAAAAGGAAAAGAAAAAGGATTCACCAACAGATAAAGAAGGCAGTGATAGTAAATAATCAACACATCTCAGCAATCTCTCAATGTTAAATGGGCAAGAGAAATGAACAGACACTTCACAGAGGAAGAAATACAAATGGTCAACAAATATATGAAAAATGCTCAATGTCTCTGGCCATTAGAGAAATGCAAATTAAAACAATGCTAAGATTCCACTCAACTCCAGAAAGAATGGCAATCATTAAGAAATCAAACAGTAACAAATGCTGGCGTGGCTGTGGTGAGACCAAGGAACCCTCTTCATTGCTGGCGGGAATGTAAACTGGTACAACCATTATGGAAATCAGTATGGAGACAACTGAAATTAGAAATTCATATGACCCAGCTATCCTCCTTCTAGGTATCTTCTCCAAAGAGCTTAAGACATCATATTACAAGGATACATACATACCAATGTTTATAGCAGCACAATAATAGCTAAATCCTGGAAGCTGCCTATATATTCATCAACAGATGATTAGATAAAGAAAATGTGGTATCTATATGTGATGGAGTACTACTCTGCTATAAAGAATGACAAATTTGAGACATTTGTATGAAAATGGAGGTACCTGGAAAATATAATGTTGAGTGAAATAACCAGACACACAAGCTAAAATACTGTATAGTATTTCTCATTTGAGGCAAAGCATAAAGAGAATAATAAAGGATAGATAGAAGGGGACAAGAGGATGGATCTCTTGCAATATGGAAGTGGTCCAAGGGAACAAGGTTGAGGGGTGAGGAAGAGGGGAAGGGGAAATAAGTGAAAGAAAGATATGCCATGTTCGGGAACCTAAAAACCTCAATGGATGTAAACACTATATTCCATAACATGAGCTAAGATTAATAATATCAACCAAAATGAAAATCAGGATAGGGAAATTAGAGGAGGAGAGAGGGAGGGAGGAAGGAGATTGAAAACAAGAAACAACCTGCAGTATGTTCATGTACCCTCTCCCTAAGATGACTGTAAACTGTATGTACTGCAAACATGTACCAATAAAGTAAGAAAAGTTTAAAAACCCTCAACATTTTGCAGACTCCATTGCAACTAGAGTTCTGGATGTGACCTAGGTCCTCCTCTTCAGTGTACTTGAGGAGATCCCTTGAATAAAGTAGCGAGAGATGGTCAAACCAGGTTTGGCTTTGGGGCGCAGGAAAGTCAGGAGACAGGGGCAAGGTGCCAGTGTCATGGTGTGCAGTACCATGCATGCGCAGAGCTCGGGAGAAATGGCATGGGCCTGAAGCCATTACTTTGCATGTGGCCCCTTATCTCAGCTGCTTCCTGACATGAGGAGGACACTTGGCTTTGGCGTTGGCAGCTGAAGCACAGGCATACTGTGTGGTGAGCGGCTTCCTGGTTCCGAAGGAAAGCTCGTGGCAGAGGCAGCAGCATCCTTGACCGTTAGATTCCACAGTGTGTACTCATTCCCAAAAGTTCAGCCTGGCATCTCTTTCTTTGGCTTTCCCAGTGATTTCATTCCCCTCCAATGAAACTCTGGGATTACATTAGCTTAAGCAGATTTGCTGTCCATAAATGGTATAATCAAAAGATATGTTGAATCATTAAGAAATTATTACAATAAAAGACACATTGCCATGAATCCCCTTCAAATTATTCCACCTCACTTTGAACACACTTATGCTATCATTCTTCACACTTTCTGAAGCCGTTCAGAAAGTCCTCCTCCATGAGTGTTGTTAGTCACACTGTTGTGGCTGCTTTGATGTCTTGAACTGATTCAAAACATTTACCTCTCATGAGCCAGAAGTTGCACGGTGTCAGATTTGGTGACTAAGGTGGATGAACACACACCATAATGTTTTTATTTGATAGAAATTGACACACCAGAAGCAATGTGTGACACAGAGCATTGTCATGGTGAGGGATGAAACTGCCATTTCTCAAGCCATTTTCTGCCTGTATCATTTCTGAAACACGCTAATAAGTGTGTATAATATTTAGAGTTCACTGTAGTTCAGCTTGCACAATTCCATCAAGGTCGTCAAAAACCACAACATCATCTTGATGTTACATCTAGGTCGATGTGCTTTTCTTTTTTTTTTTTTGATTTTTGCATGAGGAGAACTGGGTGATTCCTACTGTGAACTCTGAACTTTGGTCTCAGGATCATAACCACAGACCCAAGTTTCATCTTCTGTGTGTTCTTGAGCTGGAATCTGAAGCAGCATAATCGGAGGTCTCCAACGAAATTGATGAAATTTCATGTTAATGCGTTGCTTGTGATCCATGATTTACAGCACACTTTAAAACACATCTCTCAACTGTAGCTCACGACTGACTACATCAAGCAAGTTGAAACTTATTTCATGCTGTTACTAAGATTCAATGTGCCGCATCTCATATCGAGGATCCTTGTCTTTCTACCGGAGGCCCTGCACCTAGCGGTAGAGGACATTTTCACAAAGATAGTACAGAAAAAGATAAGAGAAAGAATAGCCAAAAAGCTGAAGAAGACACAGAAAAATTAGTGAAAAATTTTCTATCCATGAGCCTCTTAAAGGGCTTTGTGGATTGTTGAATGAAAGGCCAAGACAACTTTTTGTCTAGAAAATGGTGTAACTATCCTGGCATGTGCTACCTCATCTCTGTTTCCCTCGGAAATTCCGACTTCTTTCGCTTTTGGCCTGGTGGCTGCTAACACTTGCTCCAGTTCATCCTTTTCAAATAAATTAGGCACTTCACCTGAATTCAGGATGTTATTTATATCTTCTAGGAACTCTTCTACTACTATCTGCAGAAGAAAGCAGAGTGATCATTTTACATTTATTACACATAAATTACAAAGTATTTATTTTAAAGTTATTATGAGCTCATGTTTAAGAAATGATAACCTTAAAAATTAGGTAGAATCCTAACATTCTAGCACAGTATGTATATTGATTTTTCAGTTTTCCTTCCTGTTTTGTCTCTTAAAAGCATCTACATCTTACCTGGTTCAAGTCATCGTGCAAGTGTTTTATGTTCTGCCCCTTTCAGCTACTATGTTATCATAAATACTTTATGATACTCACATATTTTAACTATAAATATGGGGGCAGAGGCACATGGAGTTGCTGTGCCGTACATTTACATGGACACAGTTTGCAGACTTGTTTACATTACAAAAACAGTTTTAGACCTATAGCTTTTCTCCCCAGATGGATTATTTTCTTGGAAATAATTTTCAGAAGTGAGATTAGCAATTAAAGTGTATGGATATTTTCTGGATTTTGAAGATTTTACTATTTCTCATTTAATTCAAGTATGATTTAAATAACCTTTCACATTTATTTTTTTAATCTGGAAGGTATAAATGGTTGTTTTGGGAGAATTGAATTTGAATATATTTGCTTTTTAGCAAAGGCAAATGTTATCCCGTCTATTTTTTTCTATTAAAAAATCTGCTTAAACTTTGTAATCATTTATACATCAGGGTGTTCTTTTAAATACACATGGCTAATTTATACATTATGAAATAAAGTTTTTGTCTCATAATTGATGCAAATATTTACAAGTAATTTATCACTTATACTTTTGATTCAGTTAACTTCTTGGTTATATAGAAATTGGAATTTTATGACAAGGTGTCTGTTATTTTCTTCATTTGTAACTTTTTGTTTTTCCTCATATGAACTTGCCATAATTATATCTATTAGTTTTCCCTAAGAACAAATTCTAGCTCTTTTTATCCAAATTTTTGTTATTTCTTCTATTTTGTAGTCTTGTCTTGATGCTTCTTTGTGATCTTCTTTCCCTAAGCTTTTAAGTAAAGTATTTTTTGTTGTTTCTAATTTTTTTGATTCAAATGCAGATTCTATTTATACTGTCTATTGTTCCCATTCTCTAAGTAGAGATTTTGATTTTATTGATTTTTATATGAATGTTTTAAAATTCTGAACCAAATCATTAATTTCTTCCTTTATTAAAGCAATGGCAAAGAATGTTATCAGTAAGGATTATACTTCTCTAAAATTTAATGAAAAATTTATTTAGGATTAAATATATGATCTTGTGTTTGCAAATTAATCCTGATTATAGTGTTCTAAAAATTAAAGAGAAGTTTAAAACATTTATGCATCAAATCTGTCATTTTTTAATTCCTTGGTTTGTTTTTAGAAAGTTGTTTTTCCCTAAAGTGAAAATACTTGAGTGTAATCAATGTTGAAAATTCTCTACCATAGAGTTCAAGACCGGTTAAATTGGCCATTGAAGATATAGAGTTAATTTGGCCTAAAACATAGCCCTTATTTTTTCCTTTTCTTGGATAAAGCATATTTCCCTAACTGATTTTAGTCAGGTAATTATTTTCTTATATGCACTTTTAAAGAAAGAGTTTACTACCTTCTATTTCCTTTGACTTTTCCCTCAAGGAACAGTTAAATTTTTTCCCTTTAACTTTTTTTTTTAATTTATTTTATTTTATTTTAAACCAAGAACATGTATTGGTACATTCTACATACAATGGTCACATTCATTACATTAATTCTGTACCTATACATGATGTATCTTGGTTCTCCCCCCTCTCCCCCCTCCCCTCTGCACCCTCCCTCCCTATTTACAGCAGGTTCATTCATCATTTTCCATATTTTCCCTTTCCCCTCTTTTT
>PVJO010017763.1:0-38350 GCA_004026905.1 Hystrix cristata | reverse complement strand
TGAGTTCTTTATATATTCTAGATGTTAGACCTTTGTCTGATGGATAGCTAGCAAAAATTTTTTCCCAGTCTGTGGGTTTTCGCCCTACTCTATTGGTGATTTCTTTTGTGGTGCAAAAGCTTTTTAATAGCATGTGGTCCCAAGCACTGATTCTTTGTATTGTTTCCTGTGCAGTCTGGGTTCTGTTCATAAATTTTTTCCTACCCCCATGTCTTCGAGGGTTCTTCCTATTCTATTCTCCAGTAAATTTAATGTTTCTGTTTTAATGTTTAGATCTTTGATCCACTTTGATTTGAGTTTAGTACATGGTGAGAGACATATATCTAGTTTTAATTTTCGACATGTGGTTAGCCAATTTTTCCAGCACCATTTGTTAAATAAGCTATCCTTCTTCCAGTGAGGGTGCTTGGCTTCTCTGTCAAAGATGAGGTATTTGAGTGTGTCTGGGGTTGTTTCTGTATCCTCCAATCTATTCCATTGATCCTCAGGTCTGTCTTTTTGCCATTACCATGCTGTTTTTAATACTGTAGCTCTATAGTATAGTTTTATGTCAGGGACTGTGATGCCCCCTGCTTTTCCCCTGTTGCTTAGGATCGTTTTTGCTATTCTTGGTCTCTTCTGTTTCCAGATGAAATTCATGATTGTCCTTTCCATTTCTTTGAAGTATATTAGTGGTATCTTGATTGGAATTGCATTAAATCTGTACAGTAGTTTAGGCAGTATAGCCATTTTCACGATGTTGGTTCTTCCTACTCAGGAACATGGGATGTCCTTCCATTTTTTGATATCTTTTTCAATTTCTTTTTTTAGGGTGCTGTAGTTTTCGATGTAAAGGTCTTCTACTTCTTTTGTTAGATAGATTCCTAAGTATTCCATTCTTTTGTGTGCAATTGTGAAAGGTATATCTTTTGTTATTTCTTTTTCGGTGGATGTATTGTTTGTGTATAGGAATGCTATTGACTTTTGGGTATTGACTTTGTATCCAGCAACACAACTGAGTTTAGTTATTAAATCCAGTAGTTTTTTGGTGGAGTTTTTTGGGTCTTCTATGTAGAGTATCATGTCATCCGCAAACAACGATAGTTTAACTTCTTCCTTTCCTATCTTTGCTCCTTTTATTTCTTTCTCTTGTCTAATTGCTCTGGCTAATGTTTCTAGAACTATGTTGAATAACAGTGGTGACAATGGGCACCCTTGTCTTGTTCCAGATTTTAGTGTGAAAGCTTCTAGTTTCTGGCCATTTAGTGTAATAATGGCCGTTGGTTTGTCATATATGGCTTTTATCAAATTGAGATATACACCATCTATTCCTAATTTCTGTAGTGTTTTTATCATGAACGGGTGTTGGATTTTGTCAAATGCTTTTTCTGCATCTATTGAGATGATCTGAGAACATTTCTGTTTATAATTCTCCTTACGTTTTCCTAAAAGGAAATTTGACTGATTTCCCCAAACCTGTCTTTATCGTACAGCTTGTTTTCAAGAAATAAACACTGGCAAGGCCCTCAGTATTACTTTTAAGCAATACTTACTTGGAATTCATTTATTTATCTTATATTTTATGCTTCTCATATATTTGTGTAAAAAAATGTTTGTAAAGTACTTTATATTGCTATAAGTTTTTTTCCCCTCCTTCAGTAATAGCTTCTAGTAAAAATTTTTCTTATGAAATATTCCTTTTTTTTTGGACAATAGCCTGACTTTTCTAAACAAAAGGTACCTTCTCATCTGAACATATTAGTGTATTGAATATAATTAAGGGCAATTGCCGCTCTTGCTTGGTGTAGACTTGCACTGAATAGCATGCTGAATGTACTGTGGAATTATGGAATTCACACAAACGTTGACGTTTTCATGTGTTATAGAACCTAAGGTGATATAATAAATAATCTGCATGTTGAATGATATAAGCTATGTGGAAATGAAATTCTCAAAGCTATTAATGAATTATTTACAGTGTTTGTGACACTATTTTAATTCATTCAACCATAATTTTTTTTCTGACAAAAATGTGTTTTTAATATGAAAAAAATTTAGAGGTGAAAATAGGTTTACAGATACTAATATTGAAATCAAAATAGCCTACAGCAAGGGGTAGAAAAGTTTCAAAAAATGGAATCAGACCTTTTGAAATGGGAAAGGAACCAAGAGATGGAAGGAGGGACAGAGTAGGCAATAAAGAAAGAATTATGATGTGTCATGTTTGTTCACCGGCTCCCCATGATGCAGGTCACCATTACATACTGCAAACACATACTAATAAAAATAAAAAAGAAGAGTTTCTTCCTAAATTTTTTGTAATATTTTAACATTTAAATATACCAAATTTAAAATCTTTAAATACAAAGAAATACAATGAATATTTTTAGGAAAAAAGTAATAATGTTCATTTTTAATAGTTAAAATGCCTTCCAAATAAAACAATTCTGTTGGCTTTGTGAGTTTTGAGAAGATGTCTTCAGCTTCCACTTCTTGGACCAGTCCTCTAATACTGAATTTTGTGTTACCGAATTGTGTCCTGCAGTTTGCAGGGCACCGTGGACAGAATGTGAGGCTGATACCTTAAGGAAGTAAATTCTGCATGAATGTCACACTGAAGCTATATATTTGTTAACAATTCTCATATTCGTAGTGATTACTGATTCTCAAAGTGAAGTAATTACATATCCTCCATTTAACCAAGAATTTCAAGGGAAAATTTGCATGTTTGGTAGTCTTTATTGGAACTTTGTGGTGCTATGACTAAGTGCACAGGCTAAGAAATTAATAAAGTACGAAGCTCATTTCCCACAGTTCTAGAAGCAGGAAGTCTGAGATCAAGGTGCTGACATCAGGTGTCTGGAGAGAACGTTCTACTTATGTCTTCACATAGTGGAAAGCAGAAGACAGCAGAAATAAATGTTGCACACTCACACAGCAGAACTACAAAAGAGAAAGAATTCAGTCCTGCAAATACTTTTTTAATGGCAGCGATCTTCTGGCTTCATGACCTAAGAGTTCCTTCCACTTGTCAGTTTCCTTCAAATGTTCTGCAGCTCTGATGTTTAGCGAACACATATTTATAATTGATATGTCTTCATGTCGGATTGCTCATTGTTTCGGTATATCATCTTTCTCTGCTCTTGTAATTTTGTTATGGAGTCTACTCTGATATTAATGTATCACTCATGCTTCCTTTTATTGTTTTTATGATTTTTTTCTCTGTTTTGTTTTCAAGCTGTCTGTAGTGTCACACTTAAAATGAGTTTCGTGCACCTGTGTACATGTAAACACATGGCAATGAGAGAACTAATGGAATTAGTGAGGGAGGTTTGTCTGTCCGGATGGGACACAAATGCCACAGTCAGTAGACACAGGTAGAATAACTTTACTGCCTGGAAGATAGAAACCTTTTTAAGCATACCCTCTGTAAGTCCAGAGACCCACAATATGGAGACGAAGAACAAGACAGAAGAATAGTTCCACTCCGCAGTGAAACAGACTAGAAAAATCACTTTTAGATTTGAGAGTCATGTATTTTTGGCAGCTGTCTCTTTCTTTTCTTCTTGGTCTGTGAGAGAAAACGTTGGCTAAGGAGCCTGGCCACATAACCGGAGCTTGGAGAAAGCTTCCCCACACATGAGTGAGGCTAGGGGAGCAGATATATGTACAGGACTGTGGAAAACTCGGAGCGTCTGTGAATCAGCCTGTCCCACCATTTCTGATCACGGCTGGGTAGCCTATGCTGAGATGATAAAGACATAGATGAAACTAAACAACTGAAGCAGCTGTAAGCGATCTTTGTTTTTAGAAATATCACTTTAGTATTACTTGCTTTTTCTCAGAAATGTACCGTTCATAAACTATTGCACTGAGAAATAACAATAGGCTTCTATGTGTACTGCTAGGAACAATTATATTCTAATATTAGTATTATAGCAGGGGAGCAAACAAGAATATACACTGTGTATATAATAATATTGGTAGGATAAAAGAAAATTCATGGAAAATCAAGGTAATTTAATTATATAAGTAACATTTATAGTTGCAAACTTTGAGAACATGAGCAGCCAAACTTCTTTGTCATGCCCTATCGTATTGGTTAATATATATAATAACCTCAAGCCTCTCCAAAAGTATAAAGAAAATTAATGATACGTTCCAGAATATAGAACACAAATATGAAAAAGAAGCAAAGTATAACAAACACTTTATCTGAGTGGCCAGATATAGTAGGATTGAAATTTGTTTAGTAGGAATATCCAAAAGGAATAAAAAGATGAAAACAATCTGAAACATAATTGAAGATGATTTTCCCCAAACTAGAATGTAGCCCTGAGTGTCAGGAGAAAATACTAAACTGACTCTCACATAGTCAGATAAAAAAATACACATTCTCATATGAAAAATTTTTTTAAATCAGAAGTTTAAAAAAGTTCTAGTTTTTTTCGATGACTAAAATCCAGCCCCTGACAAATATCCCAATATTGGACTTTTCAATGATGAAAGTCCGATGAAGACTGTAGTAGTAGATTAGCAGAGCAATGATTTTCACTTTAGAATTGGGCAAGATTTTCAACCTAGATTCCTGTACCAAAATAAACTCTTATTCAAATATCAGGGAGAAATAACGAAAGTGTTAGTCTGCCAAAACTCAGAGAATTTATTACCCACATTATGCAGGGGAAAATCACTGCAGAAAAGTGTACTTCCGAGAAAACAAAATGCATTCAAGGCAAACTATTTTGTTATTGAGGTTACTGACGTCAACTCTATCTAAATGTTAGAAACATGATTTAGTGGTGTCCTGCTGAGTGTTCCTTACTAGCTCCATGTTCAGTAGTGCGCTTGGGTAGCTTGAAATCAGCCATTGCTATAAATCAGCCCTTTATCCAATATTTACTGTGTGCCTGGATTTAAAAATGTGCTAGAGACAAATTTTATAGTGTTGATTAAAGTGTGTCTTGTCTAGTGCTTAGGTTGAAAGATGCTTCATTGTAATGGGTGTAAATCGCATAAGGGTAATAAAGAGTTTAGCAGCAGATCTCAAATCAAATCTAATGACATATGTTGGGAAAAGGACTAGATGATTAGGATATAACACCATTTTTACGATCATCTTTGAATTACACTACAATCCATGAAAGCACTGTGTCAAATTTAGTAAATCACAAGAAATTTACAATTAAGAGTATCATGTGTCTTTTTTTATTTATATATGAATGAATTTTATAAAGACTTAAGTATTTCAACACATACATTTTTCTCCTAAACATCCAGGTGTTAGCAACTTATTAGTATGGTTTACTAGTTGTATTTATTTTCTCTTGTTTTAGCTTTGTATGTCTGATTTAAATAAATCTTTTGCTTTTATGATCAAGAAACAGCATATTCTGTTGAAACCAAAATCCTTTAGCTTTATGGCATTAAATTTTTCCAAGAGAGGTAGAAACAGCTTGAAGTGCCAGAATGTTCTAGTGGCTGTTTTATGAGTTCTCAAGTTCAAAAAATGGAAATGTTATATGTGCCATGGATAAATGCTCGAGACCAGGCTTGTGCGTACATAATCCACTTTAATACCCATCATAAACCAGCGGGGTAGGCATTTTTGGAGTGTTAAAGATTGACCAACAGTGAGATCAGAGGTTTACTTTTGTCCAGATTTCAAGAAACGGAATGAAATGATGTTTACTTGATCCTTTTCTTGACCTTAGCTAGGCATGTCTAGAAATGCTTTTCTGATGGAATGATTCACCATAAGATAGCTATAAATCTCAGTATATTAATTTAAAATGAGAACTATCCTGTTCTCAGGTTTAGTGTTCGCAAACGCTTGGCCAATACGACCGCTCTCTGGAAGAAACTACTGAAGTCTTTGTACAGGTGTAAATCTGCAGGGAGAGCACGGGCAGTGAATTACATAACTCGAATGTTTAATAGCTTTATGCTCAGTTATCGCAATATATCTATTCCCAAACTAGGGATAAATCTGCCGCTGGACAGAATATTTAATTGATGTAAATATAGTTTGCGAGGCCTCGATAACACTGCTTCTTTCTTAGCTTCCATTGTGACCATGTGGTGATCGATCTTTCTTTCTTTCCCCCGTTAGTTATATTTGTGTTTCAATCTTGCTACCTTGGGCGTCCAGGAGCTATTATGTTGATTTATAATTTGTAATTCGTTTCTTGAAAAGCAACCAGGACATACTTATTTTCATTAAAAAGAAATTGTGGCAAGTAAGATGCGTACCTCTGCAAGCTAAGGATACAGTTTCTTTCCATTTACCCTCATGTTCCTTCTAGGCTTGGAGAGAGAAGGCAGGGAGTGTGGTCTCTGTGCTGTAGGCGAGCCTTTGTGGGGTTTGTGGGAGTCGAGGGCATCGGGGCAATGGGCAGGAGCTTGCTGTTCAGGCTGCTTGTGAATCGAGTCTTAGGCACCACACTTCTAATTCTGATATTCTTTTGTCACCACTGTTCGGAATGTAGGTTTCTTTGTTTCTTGGCCCTTTCTTCATAAATAAAGAACATGAATAACTTGGCACATTTCACTATGCCTTTGGAATATTTCTTGGGATTTGGTTTTGGCTTCTAGTTACTTACGCCTAAGTTATCCTGCTGATTCTGAATATTTCAAAGAAGGTATTAATTTACTTGATGGCAGTGAATGTGAAAACATGAAGTCCAGAAAAATTGCACAGAATGGCTTTGTATACTTTCATCACATTTCAAGCTGCTTATGATGTGAGCTTTTATTCTGCATGCGTGCGTACACGCATACACACACTGCAAAGAAAGGTAATCTTCAAAGAATGCAATAATGCACTTCTAGAGATTACGCTTCTGCAGAAGAATAGGAGGCTCGTAGAGCATTCATAAATACAAAAATGAATATTTACAGATAAATTGTATGCATCCTGCAGACAATATTTTCCAGGCCAATTGACTTACAATATACTTTCCAATTGTTGATACAAAGACAATATAACCTCAGTTTCTCAGAACAGTGATTATGGATAATGATGTCCCCAGAACTCAGGCAGAACCTACCACATCCCTGCAAAACACAATTATGTACAGATCTCATTACCACCACATGTGGTAGTCACGCTTAGTGTGTAAGGCTGAAGAATTAGTAAAATGGTCAGTTCCATCAGCGAGCATCCTCACCAAATCCAGGTTGGGCCCTAAAGCCACTGGAATAAATCCAGCAAAGACCCATCTCCGAGCCTCCGAAACCAACTCTGTCAAGTAGAAGGTAGGAGGGCAGTTAGGGTTGAAGTTGCTCGGTCTGTTTAATACCAGAGATTATTTGGGATCTCCTCAATTATTTTGATTACCTCGAAGCCAGAGCACCATTGGAGGACGACTGCTGGTAGGTCAAACACTTTAGCACAGAAACAAGCCAGAGATAGCTGATGTGTTTCTCCTCTGAGGAGGCCTCTCCCGTGACGCCCCACACAACATCCTGGCGACGAGGAAAAACCAGCAGAGACGTGCCGCATCTCAGATATTGATCTGAATTAAGGAAAGAGTGACATATTTGATATGCAATTTGTATAGTTTAGGTAAAAGATTTAGCAGATCTATTAACTGTGGACTTTTTAAACTTCTGGAATGTGTTCCTCCTTCCCTTTGCTCACTCAGGTATTTGAGGTACCTTTTAATACTAAGAACGTGTTTTGTCCTCAGTACAGAAATCAGAATCCACAATTGGTCTTTGTATCATCTTTCTATCCCCTCTCAGCGTCTGTAAGCCGCTTCCCTCCCAAAGGCTGGGGAGGAGCATGCAATGACAGACAAGGCCAAACTTAGCGTTTGTTGCCTCTGATTTTCTGCCTTATTGTGGCTTTAACATTTCCCCCTTTACCTTCCACTAGCTCACAGATGCCGTCAGCTGCTAGAAGCAACGCATCGTTTATTCATGATCAAAATACACAATTCTTACTATAGAATATTAAAATATAACAGTCTATGATATTGAGAAAACACTTAACTATTTTCAATCCTATGCATTTGCTTCTTGAAGTTGAATGCTGTCATCGCTAGTGAGACAACTCAAGAAACTTGACCTGTTTTTTTTTTTTTTTCTGAGATTGTCTTGTAGCTCCACCTACCCAAGATCAGATTGTGGGTCTTGCTGTAATAGAAAACATCATCCATGAGTCCCTGTTTGTTTGGCTGCCAGAACTGCTAATACATTTACCTACAGCAGGTAGCCACGTTTCATGCTGTTCGTGTCCTTTTCATCCCATCACATTTTGTATAAAATTTTAAATATTGTACAGTCTTCACATTTTAATTTAAGCTGCTATTCTTGTTGCTCAAATATGTTTTTTTTTTAATCACCATGCACTAATGTCATTAAATGTCTTCATGTTCCTTGAACATCAATTTTTCAAAACCTTAAATAAGTTAAAAAGTGGCAGGGCAGAAAAACGAACTCTGACACTTTTACTAGGTTTTATCCTTCAACTTGTTTCTCAGGCAAAAGAAAAAAATCAATACACATAATGAAGATATATCTCCATACACTCTTTGGAGTTCAAAAATAAATTCTATTTCCTTTGTCTTATTTTAGCTAAAGGCACTGTTAGAAATTAAATTTGTTTTAATATACATTTCTTCCTTGTATCCCAATAAATTTATCCTAAGATAAAGAGAGCTAATAAAAATGCAATGAATATTCTCTTGAAAATATTTAGCCCAGGATTCATTAAGCATGGGAATTTTTAAGTGATTATTGTCTTCCGAGATGTTATTGGTATAGGAACCTTGATAAACAGTCATGGTTTCTGTCTTGTGGGAATATACATCTTAATATAAGGCAGACGGAGCATAAACAAATAAACAGGCCCTCACAATCCATAGCAGTAAGTGCCATCAGGCTTGGAGGTACAGCAGAGACAGAGCATTTGGAGAGGCAAATAACTCAGTGTAATTATCAAGGTTTTCCTAGGAGCAGTTACTTCCAAATTTAGAGCAAAGCACAATAATATAAAATTAGTTGCATGTAAAGTTGTTTATACATTTTCCTATTTGGGAGAATACCATATACAAAAGTGAGGAGGCAAAAAAGAGTTCCTGAAACAGAAGAACTGGTGATAAGAAGCAGCTGTACTGAGATTTTTAAGAAGACTGGGAAATAAGAAGTCCTGATTGTTGTATATGAGGAGTAAGGGAGGGAGGCGTCAAGAACTGTATTAGGGTCTTCAGTTTGGGCAAGGCGGGTGGGGAGTCTTAAAGAGTAATTTCAATGTTTTTGTTTGTTTGTTGGTTTTGTTTTGTTTTGGTACTGGGGATGGAACTCTGGGCCTTGTGCTTGCTAAGGAAGCACTCTAACCACTGAGCTAAATCCCCAGCCCCTCAATGTTGTTTTAATCTGCATTTCTCTAATGGCCAGTGATGTTGACCATTTCTTCACGTATTTATTGCCCATTTGTACTTCTGTGAAGTGTCTATTCATTTCACTTGCCCATTTTTTGATTGGGTCTTTTATATAGGCAGGTTCTAATTTTTTGAGTTCTTTATATATTCTAGATATTATCTTCTCTCTAAGGAATAGGTGGCAATTTTTTTTTTTTCTACTTGATTGGGTCTCTCTTCATTCTGGCTTTTGTTTGTTTGTTTTAGTTTTAGTTTTAGTTTTTTGGTGTGCAGAGCATTTTAATTTGACATGCTCACATTTGTTGATTCTTTGTACTTTTTCCTACGCATCTGGGGTTCTGTTCAGAAAGTCCTTACCTGTGCCTATGACAAACCCAAAATATAAATAAAGAGCAACATGAAAGATAGACAATCACATATTGCTTTGGTTTTCACTCTTCAATTCAGTAATTGGGCGAATTATTAACATTCCAATGCCTTGATTTTTTTCACTGTGTGATTTCATTGATGTCTCTACTTCTTATAGTTTTTGTTTTATATTTATAAAGTTAAAACACTCAAAACAAGTGGTGTCCCAGAGTTACAACTCTAATTGTGTCTCTCTTACTGTCACGACCTTTCTGGTTTTTCTTTGTCATGTCGGGAGGTTGGATGTGGTATCTCTTCATCACACTTCCTGAAGAAAATGATTAAAACCCTCCAAGAGTAGAAAAATCTTTAATATGAATTCTGGGTTTAATGAACTAGTAGATAAATGTGCAAATGCAATTATAAATTAAAACTGGAGCATCATGATATGGAAATGAAAATAATGTTGGAAAGCAGATAAAAGAGAAAGAACAATCTAGGGTGAAATGCTTAGGTCTGCTCCTGTTTTGGCAATTCAAGTTTCATTCCAAGGAATATTTCAGACTTGGGAAAATCGGGGGAGTTTTATGTTAATTTCAATCAGTTTGTAAAGTTTACCATAAATCAAAAGCATATAAGTTTTTGTCCTTAGTGGGTACATAGTCTTTCTTTTCACTAAGTGCCCCTTGTTCTCTTGATCAGAGATCTTTAAAATCAAAGTTTAGCCCTTTTAGATCTAGAAAATATATGCTTCCTTTGAGGTATTTTCTCTAATCTCCCTGGTAGAGTTATGTGATTCCTCTTGTTAAGCTTCTACAGTACTACCTTCATGCTCCTACGCAACACATGTACACATACACACATCCAACACACACATGCATGTACACACACCATGACGCTATTGTAAACTGAAATTTGTATACATGATCTCCCCAGGTGGTGTTCCACTCCCAGCATCCCATATTCTGATTATTGCTTAAATAATATATTTCCATTTGTTTGACTAGTGAATGAATGGATAGAAATTTAGGCATGCCCCAAATTCTTGCAGTGGAAGAGAGACTTTTAATTGCAGAAACGAAAGCTGTTGTATTTTTGGAAGTTACGCCATCTTCTCCATTCACTTTGGAATTCACTGCTTGATGTCAGCCATTATCCTCCAACACTGAAATAAATCCAAGTGACACCAGAGAGAAACTGCATGACGCCATTTAGGTTACCAGGAAAGTAACGAGTATTTTTATAAGTGGCCTTTAAGCAGCTTCCTCTACCTGTCTTTTGAGAATGAAACCGAAGTAGTTTCTCTGGTCTAGGCTATTTATGTATAAAGAATATTATAGAGAAATAACACTTCATTTTTAATTAAACGAGGTGATGTGCTAGAAAGAAGTGAACAAAACAAACCCAGTGAAGTATTTAATGCTGTTTTAATTTCTAGAATTTGGGTCCAGAAACTTAGATATGGCCTGGTACTTCAACTATAAACCTGTGTGTCATCCTGGAAAAGTTTCACAACTGTGCGTGAGTCCAATGAAATAATAACTTTGAACAGGTGACCGGGAGTTGTGAGTTTTTTAGAAGGCTTGATACTCTGTGCGGACATGAGTATTCATTCTCAATACGCCCTAGTAGATGTATATCGGTCTCGGGTGTTTGAATCTGTATAATGTTTCATCAGGGCGTGTGGTAAAACAATCAGGCTGGACTCACACTGATCGCCGCCGTTCATCGCTCACCATACTTATCTGCCAGCCTTTCTGCCTGTCTCGTTTCTCGGAAGAGACGATGTGACAGAGGAGCCTTTCTAGTGAAATCTCTAGCAGGATCGCAACACGCCAGCCATCCTCTTTTCAGACGCGCTTTTAAATACTCATAGTGCAGGAATTTTTACTGAAGTCTTAGTAGTACAGTCTTGTAAAGCCTGTGCTAATCCCTGGCTAGAAACGAATTCTGAAAATATATGTTGTTTGTACTTCAGACAAAATTGGATACGCTAATCATGACTTTTGCCCATTATGTAAGAAGTTCCTACAATAGAATTCACCACGTGTGGTGAGAGTCCTTGAACTCCGTTCGTTAGTTACTGAAATCTGCAGATTGAGGACTCCATTTCCCACTGTCGTTTATGCTATTAAGGCAGGCCAACAGTACCGAAACTTTATTTCTTGGTTTAATAAAAACTACTTTTGAGTCTTAATGGTTTCATAATTAAATAATTATAGCATGAAGGAGAAATGAAGTGACTCACAGATAAAATTAGGGAGGGGGAGGGGGTGAGGGGAGGGGAACGGGAAAAAAAGAAGCAACAAGGTATATCATGTACAGGTACAAATCCCCAATGATGAATGTTATCAATATGTATATTGAAAATGTACCATTAAAATAAAGTTTTTTAAAAAAGATTACCATATCATTTAATATCAAGGGGACACAGTATACGAAATGCTTTTTGACAGAAGAAACATCTTTTGAAATGAAATCTTCCGTAAAAACTTGTATACTTTTGCACTGTGACTACCTCTCCAAGTGAGAAGGTAGTTTGTTTTGTATTTGCCTTGCTGAAAGTGAATACAAAAAGTGGTAAACTCTTTCCCATCCACGGAAGACAGTCATTTTGCCTTGGGAATTTTGTGAGCAAAAAAAAACCGTTACACTGCTTGCAGAAGAGAACCTCTGCTGGGCTTTATTTTAGGAGAGAATCAGTGCAGGGTGTGCGAAGACAGGGACTGTCCGTGCTGGTCGGAAAGAAGTGTGGATGGCAAGGTTCAGCACTGATGGAGTTGTCCACTGTGACAAAACTGCACACATCATGAACTCTTAGAGGACAGTCATATTGGATTGGTAGAAGAAAATGGATGTTTTGTGTGGGGGGGGTGGAGGGGTGGCAAATAGAGGGGAGGATGCTGGCCGGAACTTTAAATGCATCTCTGTGTTCAAGCTTGAGGTAGGAGCAGCAGGGAAACTTCAAGAAGCCAAGTGGCTTGGACAAGTGATGCTCAGCGTGAGCTGAAGAATGGATGTTCGAGGCTGCCTAAACTCGTGGAACAGGAGACCCTGCACGATTCTGACTGAATTTACCAAGAGGCACGTGAGCATTGGTATGGAATGGTTGTGACTTAGAATTTTATGCCTGGTCCACACTTCTCTCAGAGGTAAGAGGAGACTATTGTGCAGGATTTGATTTACTTTATCTACATTTATTGCACCAACGTGCACCTACTTTACTCAGTTTTAGATTTTCTACTTTAGTAGTAAAGCTGCTTTGCATATCTGAAGGTCAAAAACTAAAGTTGACGCTCGTCACAACTGAATGATCCAGCCCTAAGCGATTATTTCTCTTGGTCTTCAGAGGACGATCCACTGACCTTGGTTTCAGTCATCTGGCCTTGGAAGATGTGACGCCCTAGGACTTGGAATCTTGATAGCACAACTAGCACAGTACACACAAAATCGCAGCTGTTGTAGTCGTCTCTGATGCCAGAGGTGACTTATCTCCAAGTTTCAGCGAGCAAATGGAACAGATGGTCCGATATATAGCCAGCTAAAACTTTCAGAAAGAACTGCTAAATTTTGCTTATGGGCATCAGAAAGAAGGTACCTTGGTTGAAGGGGAAAAAGGTTTTTTTTATCCTTCACATTTAAACAGAAAATAAACTATTTTACTTGAAAATCTTTGAAAGATTTAGGCCAAGTTTATGCAATCCTTCAGCAATGAGCAGGTGCAATTGTTCTTTAATAAGAATAGTTAACCCCACAAAGTGAAGAGACAACCCACAGGGTGGGAAAAAATTTTTGCCTGCTATTCCTCTGACAAAGGAATAACATCTCGAATATATAAAGAACTCAAAAAAATCAGACCCCCCAAAATTGAAGACCCAATCCAAAAGTGGGCAGCAGAAATGAATAGACATTGCTCAGATGAAGAAGCAGAAACAGCAGATAGACATACGAAAAAATGTTCAACATCACTGGTCATTCGAGAGATGCAAATTAAAACAACCCTGAGCTTCCACTTCACTCCACAAAGAATGCCTATTATCAACAAATCAGCCAATAACAAATGCTGGAGGGGCTGTGGAGAAAAAGGGACCCTTCTCCACTGTTGGTGGGAATGTAGACTGGTGCAACCGCTATGGAAATCAGTGTGGAAATTTCTCAAGGAACTAGGACTAGAGGTTCCATTTGACCCAGCTATTCCCCTTCTTGGTATCTTCCCGAAAGAATTAAAATCATTATACCGCAGGGATATATGCACACCCATGTTTATAGCAGCATAGTTTGTAATAGCTAAATCTTGGAAGCAGCCCAAATGCCCATCAACAGCAGAATGGATAAAGAAAATGTGTTTTTTTTATATAATGGAATACTACTCCGCCATAAAGAACGATAAGCTTGAGCTATTCCTAGGTAAATGGATGCATCTTGAGACCATACTCTTAAGTGAAATAAATCAGACGCACATGTTTAAATACCGCATAGTTTCTCTGGTGTGAGAAACTGAAAGTGTAAATAAAGACTAAGATGTATTATATTGGGAAAGGGAAGAGAATGTCCAAATGGGAAAGGGAACAAGGGAGGGGGAAAGGAACAGAGGGACAAGAGAAATAAGAAACGGAAGGAAAAAATGGAAACAAAGCTTTTGTAAATAGGGAGGGAGGAGGGGATGAGGGGAGGGGAATGGGAGAAAAAGAAGCAACAAGATATGTCATGTACAGGTACAAATCCCCTATGATGAATGTTATCACTATGTACATCTAAAATGTACCATTAAAATAAAATTTAAAAAAAAGAAGGTACCCCCGAAGTAGAGTTTCCAATTAAAGTCAGCCTTTATTTACCTATATATTGATAAAACAGACAAATTTTGAAACCCAAATGTACAAGGTGTGACTGAAATATAGTAAGTGTTTAAATTAAAACAGTTTTACAGTGAAAGACACATTGCCATTAAACACTTCTCCTCGCTTTGGACACACTTATCTTACAATTTTTGCCACTTTCTGAGGCAGGTCTGAAAGCCTTCTTTTGTGAATGCCTTCGCCAGGGGCGGTTGAAAAAATACACAAAACAAAGAAAACACAGAGAGTGCTGCTGTCGTCCAAAGGAAAGTTGGGCCTGTAGAAACATTACATTGTGTTCTTATCCTCCTACTCACTGGGTCTGGCCCGTGTGACTTCTGGGTCTTCCACAGAGACAAAATGACCGTGAACATAAATGTTTGGCCTCAACTGAGGACATCAAGGCAGCCGTAGCAGTGTAACGAAAGACACTCAGGAAACAGGACTTCGGAACTGCTTCAGAAAGTGGCAGGAATGATGGGCTGAGTGTCCCCAGAGCAAGGGGGACTGTTTTGAGGGAAATGAATGGTGGTATGTCTGTTACTGTAATACTTAAGAAAAATTAGACGGTCACTGTTTTATGATCACATCTCCTATGTCACTGGGATATAAACATCATATTGTGACATCCTAATGTTGAGGGCATCATCTTATTTTTCTGAGTTGGATGATAAATATTATTTTTATTTAAATGTTTAGTTGTAGGAGAAGATAGTTTTTAAAATTTTGATCACAATAGCAAAGAGCAACTCTTTTCTAAATTATTTTTCTAAACAACTTGTAATAACACACAAATAAAAATGTTGAAATTTAAATTAGAAGCAGAAAAATAGGGCAAATTTTATTATCTGTCTTGGAATAACAACCTGAAGACATCAGCTATTTCAGCCCAAACTGTGTGTGTAATATAATGTCATCTAGAGACTTTATAATATTATTTTTCCTCTGAGTGTTGATTATGGATGTTGATTTTAACAAAATGAACCAGTTTCTCTCTGAAGTTTCTTCTATTTCACATGACACTGTAGACATTTTAAAACTGCAGCGCTGTGGACTGTAAAGTAGTGTACAAATAACCAGAGGCCAGAGTAGTAATGGGAGATGGAAGGACAGAGTCAGTCATTCTGGTGTAAAAGCTTTTCTGTGGTCTGTGATGAAGAGTTACTGCAGTGAAGGCCTTCTAGACATTGTTTTGTCCATTTAAAGAAAGTAAACAATGAAACATATCAAAATGAGAAGAGAGTCTCAGCCCACCAAGTATGCGTGAGTGGAGCGTGAGTGCTACCAAACAATCTCTGCCAGCGGCCAAGAACCTGGCGAAGTTTGAGATGTGAGAGATACTGTGCTGGGAAGGAGGAAGTTCTCAGAGGTAGTCGAGGCAACAAATATAGGAAGTGTAAAAATGTACATCAGGGTGGGTCAGACTTGCTTAGTGCAGAAAGGGTGGGATAAAGGCATGGTCAGAGAAGAGAATTCAGAAACTAAGTGACATGGATGTAGAAAGAAAAGACATGAACATTTATCAATGGCAGAAATGATATATTGGCTTTGAGTACAAAGATCTTTGCAAATAGTAGATCACTTTGATTACAGTCAAGCAAATGATTCCTTATTTCACTGCACAGTCCTCAGGCTACCAGGCTTTATACATCGGGCTGTGTATGGGCACACATGTGTGTGTATGTGAACATGTGTAGTACTGTGTGATTCTGTCCCTTTTGAGTTGCTGATTAGATCAAGTATGAACAAGCAAGAACAATTCACAGCTAGCCCGGCAACCTTTACGCATACTGGTGTCACAGCCTTGTCTAACAGTAGTGGTAGCGACATCACGAAGCAATTGCTCGAGACGAGAGACATCTGAATGAACAGTATAAAAATGAGCTCAGAATTTGATTGCAAGGACATTAAGATGAAACTTACAACTGGTAGAAAGAAGACAAGTGGTGAAAACCACGATTAAACAAAAGGTGTAAGAAAGTAGAAGTCACATAGTCAAGAGGGAATTCCGTGCTGTGGACGTGTAGGAATGTGCCGCTAGAGTTGGTCGAAGGGGCTGCTTTTACGGAAGAGCAACTCTCTGGACTTCAGATTGCTAACTCACCCGGCAGGCACCACTGCACTGCGGGTCTGGAGCGGTGTCCATCTTTGTGAAGCCCAGCTGGCGTCGCTCCGTCCGCATCTTTGTGATCATCACTGTCTACTGAAGTGACCCATGCTGCCTGGCAGCACCTGACAGATGAGGGGGGACGTGGTGGCATTCTGCAATAGAGACAGCAGTATGGAAGCAATGAGCCCGCTTACCATTAAGTAAGTGATAGTAGGAGAAATGAGTTATCTCATAGGGAATGAACAATTAAGTATGACGACAACAAACTTGGCATAGTTAAAAACTTCCTGTTTATTTTCTGGAGAATAGTATTAGTAATCACAATAATGTTAATGAAAATAAAGATATTTTATATATTGGCTGATTACTATTTTTCAAAAATTGTGCTAAGTGATTTCTAAGTAGTTTTATCTCTAAATCTCCCCAAATTTCCAAAGGTAAAACATGCTTTCTAAATATGACTCATTGACTGGAAACATCAACTTCAGAAAAGAGGCTACTTTTATGAGAACTGAATTTAACTGAATTTAACTGAAATATATTATAACACTTGGTTTGTTTTGTGCTTGATTTAATCTAAATGTGAACATATCTCTAATAGTGTTGATCCTGGTGGATTAAATAGTAACACAAATCTATAATGAGATCCCAATTGCAATAAAATTGAAGATGTGTTTCTTGAAGGCCTTCCTTAATGATTGCTGTTTTTATTTTTAAAATGATGTGAATCAATGTTTAGGAAACATATAGTTTTCTCAAAGAGCATTTTTATAGTACAGTGAGTTATAATCATCATGTTCATTTTGCAATTATCCAGTTCTTAATGTGCAAAAATTGAATAATAAAGAGTGCACCAAATATACAGGTGAACTATGTGTGCTTATGTGTTTGTGTGTGTGTGTGTGTGTGTGTGTGTGTGTGAGCTTTAATCATGTACATTAAATTAAAATAGTTTAATTCTTTTTTTTTTCATTTTTGGTAGATTGGAGCATAGAAGTACCAATTATTGGATAAATTAACCCATAATATACATTTTTGTTAGCAACATTTTATGAGTAACTCATAATCATAATGCATCACATAATTCATAAATGTTATTACATTATGCAGATTCAAGAATTTAAGATATTTAAAAACTCTTACTGAGGGAGGGCTACAAGAAGTCAAATTAAAATTAATGACAGACTTCTGGTTCTGATCGTATGGTAGACTGGACACACTGAACAAACCTCTCAACCAAAATAATTAGAAGGGTTGGAAAAACATAAAACAGAATACATCTACATTGGATGCCTCATTGAAATGGCAGAAAGGGAAAGAATTCACAAAAGCCAGACAAAAAGCATGAAAACAGAAACCCTGGGGTGGTAAGCAAATCAATTTTAGTTTAATGCAAATAACGATAGCATATTTTTAAAAATATACTTGAACAAATTAATGCAAAATTTAGTCTTAGGAATAAACCTAATAAAGTTACACAGTCTGTAAAGAAACATACCAAACTGATAAATAGATACTTTGGAAGTTCTAAATTAATAGAAATGTATTTATTAGTAGGCAGAAAATAAATTTACAATGATGTTCTTAAATGATATATACATTCAGTGTAATTATCATCCAAATTTTACAGGGATCCTCATGAATGCTTAGAAATAGTTTTTAAAATATATATATATAAGGTAGCAAAATATCGAGTAGCTAGCAATGTTCAAAGGGAAGAATAAGTTAGGAACACTTTCTAGTAGATACATTGAATCAAGGAAAATGTATAAGAAAGTCCATTCCAGCATTCTTTTAATAGCGAAATATATTAATGATACCTATTTTCCATTGTATTATTCCCCAGGGGAGATGCTAATGCCTATGTGTGAAGGTTGATGACGATCCTTGTTCTCCAGTAAACTCTTGCTAATGAAATTCAGTTTACTCAGGTTGGACAACAGGTCTTCTAGAGTACCATATTAACCTTTATTTTCCGTGTGTGTGGTTTCATACTTTAATTTGTAGGGTCGTGCTTCCCTTAGCATTACCTGTCTGAATGGAACTTTGTATTCTTCCTATTACATACCCAAAGCAAATTTCTATCACACAAAATCTATAACACTCCATGACCAAGTACTTGAGGTTGTTGAGGCGATGCTGTGTTGTGTGCCCTTTTGTGTTCCCCAGAACCCCTTTGTGCTGCCTCAAGTTCCTCTTTGTATATTGAGTGAATGTGGGAGAGAAGTTATCATGTGGATGACAACCTAGATTTTCTGGGCAGATATGCCGAATGACAGTGTACAGCATGGGTGGAGCGAGATGCGAACCCGAGTGTACTTTTCAGGGAGCTTTGTTTAGGGTCAGCCCATGTTCCCCTTTGATTGTCACTGTCGAAATGTTGCTACCCTGAACAACAGAGCCTGGTGACTTAGGAGTGCTTCTTAGTCCATCGGGGTACAAGAAACGCTCACTACTTGTAGGCGTGCTCTGTAGCTGTTAACTGTCATCTTTGGGGAAAGGAACACATGGGAAATCTGAGGAAGTGCCATTTCTTACTATCTATGAGTTTTAAACTGTGAGGCAACTTACACAGTATTTAACCCGCAGGTTTACGTGTCTCCCTAGAGCTTTCTGCTCATCAGCCTGAGGACACCTAAGACAAGAAAAGCAAAGATGTTGCTTCTTATCTCTTGGTAGTCATGGGAAAAAATCTTAAAATTTAGACATGGTATCACAATACTGCACTGAGAAATTTCAGGAAGAACATTACAAAATTTAAAAACATGGCCCAGAAGAGAAAAAAAAAAATCAAAATTATCTGACCATAATATCAAAAACATATTTGTGCACAGAAAACAACTGAATGACTTAGGAGATAACCTTTAGCGATGAAGATCAAGTCTTCCACACCCTGCAGAGATCATTTTACAATTGTAGGCAGAGGCACGGTCAGTGCCCAATTATCTCAATTATATGGCAGTGTTTATTGTGCATAGTTCTGTTTTTATGGCCATATGATTAAGAACTTATTGAATCCATTTCATAATTACTTAGGTTAATGTATTATTCTATTTTCTCCATATTTAAAAATATCTTATTATAGCTAAATACATATACTAATGATAGTAAGTAAGATTTTCAAGTAATTGTAGATTTTAGGTTACCCAGAGGAATATCTTGTTATTTTGTAAATTTATTAATTCTGAAGTTCACTTTAGCACCGGAAAATGGAGTTTCTTGTTAAAGAATGTATTTAACGTTTACAATGTTGAATGAAGAATTGTGCTTTTGTTCTAAGCCGGATGTTATAGACAGATGATGGAAATTAATTCAACAAAGAGCTCTCCCAAGAACTATGAGTGCCTCAAACTTCAGGGTCAGGCTGCTTCTATTTCCTTCTTGCGCAAGGCTATAAAATTTGTGCCAACCCCCCAGAGAAGTACCGAAACTTGATTGGGAAAGCAAAATGATGTTAATTTCTTCTTTAGGACATATTTTAATCTTCAGATTAGTTGAACAAAGTCCTCATAATGTAATCTTTAAAACTTTCTTGTTTGGTTTCTATCAATTTATAACTACTTTTGCTTCCTGTATTTCAGCAGACAGAAACAATGGAAGACTAATGATTGCTTTGATCTACTGTTCTCTAATTACTACTTGTCTTACACAGGAATAGAACATTTTTCAAATTACTTTAGATTATGAGTCACATCAATTTTTACCATTTTATTGAAATTTATATTACTTCATACTAATAAGTCTTTCTAATTTCAAAACTATACCTTAAAATTATTTGTCTGAGATTCATACATCTGTTTTGGGGCCGACACTCATGAAGTTATTGACGCATGAGTATTGTTTGCTTCTAAGGCAGCTGCATACTCTTTCCTGTGGTATTTGTGGAAATAGAATTTACTGGATTCCTTCTATAAAGACTTTAATAAGTAATCGTGTTTAAATTATTTAGGCTTGCCTTTTAAAATTAACCTTACAGAGTTTTTCTAATTATATTCCATTGATTTATTAACGTTTTCTTATATTCCAATCAATACAGTTAATCGTGAGGGTCCTATATGACTTGTTTCACCTTTTTGAAGGGCTCTTTGGAAATCACAGCATAAACATTTACTTAATATGCAATACCAACAATTATGATATGTTTTATTTTATGAAGAAGTAAAACAAAATTTTATAACAAAATAATAAGAGAATACCAATAGTTAATATACTGCATATTGTTATCATGGAAGTAGTTACTCAGAGTACAAGACATTCACACTACGTTATCCTTTTAATTTTTCCGGTCTACAAAATGCCACTCTCAGTTGAATCCATCTGTGTACTTGGTAATGCAGTTTACTGTTAGAGGGCCATTAGAACTGCGTGCTGCCTCCACTGATCTGTGGACTTCAGCCCAGCCAGACCCTTGTCTGCCTCTCCTCCTATAAAACCTCTGTGGTTGGTTTTAGTCAAATCATGCTCCTATTCTGTCAGTAATTTTCCTAAACTTAGCCTTTCCCTCAAGCTGGCAATTCTGTGAACTCCCTTCCCAGCTGAGTATCATCTTGGTCTCACTCAGCAGAGCAAACAAAGGTGACGGGGTGGGAGGCTTCTCATCATTCAGCCTGTTCTGTAGACTGTTTTGATTGGCATTTGGTGCTCCTCTTATTTCAAAGGGACAATGATGCCCTTCCTGTCCCCAGACAGCCCTTCCTCCTACGTTCTCAAATATCACTCCCAACATAGCTCTTATGTCAGAGACTTTCAACTTTTTCTCTCCCAGTGTTTCCCCTCAACACATAAACATCAGGCCTATAATTGTCTGCTTGAGTTATTACTTGAGAAATACTTTATCATGATAGATACTTTCTCTGTTAGGGAATAGAAAACTTTTCACTATGTGTTCTAAGTCTTTTTCTTACTAACAAAAGACCTTTTGTGGATGTATTGTCTCAAAGAAACTTGTTGTGCAAAGTTCCTTACATATGACTTTGCTTATAGATCGGCATATTTTAGTTCTGTGTGACAGCTTCTACACCATCTGCTGGTTTAGAACGGGTATCTTAATTCCTTTGGGGATATGCACATCAAGCTTGAGAAGCACTGGTGGAGGACAGTGATTGTTAGTACTGGCTATACGTTAGAGTGTCCTAACAATCTCCCTAACATTAATATTAATGCCTACATAACTTTCCAAACCACTTAAATCAGTCTCTGTTAGTGGTAGGCCCAACATATTCTTTCCTTTCTTCCTTGCCTTTCTCCCTCGTACCCTTCCCTCTTTCTTTCCTCCCTCTGTGTCTTCTCTCACTTTGACCTCTGTTTATTCTTTCTTTCAAAGCTTCTGTGGGGAAAATTTTACATTGCAGCCAGCAAAGAGAATTATTATGTTATTGGTAAGGAACATATGCAGGTGTCCACTCTGGTACTTCCCACCTATACCACCTGCACAAATTAATCTGAGTGATTTTAACTAGCACATCTGTTAAACGAGAGTAATGTGCGCCTCACAGAGTTGTCCCATAGGCCTGGTGCTTAAAACAGTGTCGCATAGAAAGTGACTACTGTAAAGAAATAACAGTAATTATTAAAATGATACCATGCCTAACCTTGGACTTAGTACATAGAATTCAGAAAATGGATTCTGTTTTTCTCAAACTTTAAGCCTTCGTGGTGTTTTAGTTTGGTTTCCAGATGCCAAGAATTAATTAAATAGTAGTTCTCAAGGTTTTAAAGAGCAATTGCAGTTTCCTAAAAATATGTAGCGAGTTATATATTTTTTTCTTTTTCTTTTTCTTTTCTTTTTAACAGAGGGCATTGTGACATGTTTTCTGGCAATTTGGGAAAGAGGGTCTCCTGGGTTTTAAAGTATTTCTCATAATTCTGGCTCACTTTTCTGACCTTTAGAACTGTGCCTATTTCTTTTCCATTGGGGTGAAATCATTAGAGCCATGTATTTCATATCTTTGGTAGATACAGAGACAAATAGATATTCTGCTTATTTTGAGGTACAAACTGATTTTACCATCCTGTAGTGGTTTCTCTTGCAGTAGGAATAAGAAAGAACATCATCACATAAATTTAATCAATCTTCTTAGTAAATCTTTCTAAGCAAGATTCAGTATAAATTTTTCCAGGTAATAAATTATGAAACAACTTAAAGAAAAAGTTATTTAAGAACATAACTAAGGTATTAAAAGTCAAAATATTTAATTGATAAATAATTTTATTATCTTGTCTTTTGCCTTGGAATAAGGCAGTGGAAGTGACAAACGAAATAAATTCATATAGCACAAAAACTGAGAAGATGATCAGTGAAGGATGAAAGAAAAATTACGTAAGGGGAAACGGTGATGGGACATGATGAAAGATTAAATAGGCCCAAAAGCTTGCATCCCAAAATACATTCTGAAGAATTTGATTATCCCTAAAGAGACATGGTACATACGCAGTGCTACTAAGACAACTAGAAAAAAGAACAGAAAGCAACAACAACAACAAGAGAATTCAGGTTAAAAATTAAGAGTATTGATATTAAAATAAAAATTTAAAAACTGGAAAATGAGATAAGCAGACATCCTAGGACGTTGATACAAAGAACAAAGATAATTTTTAATGACACAAATTTAAACATCCAAGGAATCTACTCTGATAAGTAGACATCATAGAGTATGAGTTAATCAAGGTGATAAGGTGTGGGAAATTGCCAGAGAAAATATAAAATAATTGCTGCAGAGAAATCGATTCTGAGCCTTCAAATTCAAAGTAGCTGCTGAGTGTCCACTCAATGAGGAAATATTATCTATCCCCACTTGAGTATATTATTTTGAATGTTGAGAATACCAATGACAAAGAGACAAATTTAACAGCTTCCAGAAAGGAAAAAAGAAAATATTATTTTCAAAAGAATGAAAATTGAAATGTCTTTTAAGTACACCTTCCCCTTTTTAAATCTAGGTACTAGACAACAGAGCAAGAAATTTATATTTCTGTGGAAAAGTGAATAAGAATTTAGAATTTTTACCCAACTCAATGAAGTGTGAAAGGAGAATAAAAGTAAATTTAGACATGGAGAGATTTGGCAAGTCCACCTTTTATGTGTCCTTTCTGTGAATTGCTCCCAAAAAGCGGCCCTGGGCACTCAGGAGACAGGCTCCCACTGAGCAGGGAAGGCAAGCTGGCTGGCAGGTGCGACCCGTCTGGATCAGACCAGCAGGGCCCCGGGTAACAATCTGTGCAAATAGTTCACGTAAATAAAATGACTGACACGTAGGACATGAGAAAGATCCTAGAATGCAAGAAAAGAAAGTCAACTCAAATCTCAAGGAAGTACATATTTCTTATACAAAAGTCAGAAGAAATGGTTTCCACATTCCAGGAAATATGGAAATTCAAGTATGAGACATAGTATAATGTGGCCTGATTTCAAGCAATGAACTGAGTGAAAGAGAAAAGATTACTGCACTTTAATGTTGGAATAGTTTAAAATGACCTCAGATCATGCATAGAATAAGACTCATGGAGAAGAAAGATGTAATCCTAAATTAAACCTTGGTCAGGTGGCGGACATTTATGTACCTTGTATAACAGAGAATTGCAAAGGTCGCCTGTTAGTTTTCAACTTATAGACTTAAATTATTGTCAGAGAATCTATACAAGACAAAGCAGGAGGATGCTGACAAAAGTTTGAACAAAAAAGAAAGATGGGGAAAAAGATGATTCTATCCTTATATACAGTATGAAGAGTTTGACAGGAGTGGAACATTAGAGGTTTAAGAAGATAATATAACACTTTGAAAATAATTAAAGAAAATCTAAATTAATTATTAAATATTAATGCAGAGAGTTCTAAAGGGAAGACTTCATAGAAATACTAAACCTATGTCTCTACAATTCAACAAAGTAGAATTAATATGTATATTTTTTAAAGTTTTAGATGTAACTACCAGAAATATTAACATGTAGCCAGAGGAAAAGGTCTTTAGAAAGTGAGAGTGGGTTAATGATGGGTAGAATACTTATTTCTCTCTTGAGCAGCTCTGTAATGTGATTATTATGTGTATGACTCACTCTGATAAAAACATTCAAAAATATTAATTTGAGCATTTTTACAAGAATTTCCAAGTTATAGAAATGACTCACCTGGTAGACATACTACTGGCAGTAATTCTTCCTCTTTTTTGTTCCAATGTGTTTTTGCTTTCTTACCACATTACATAGATGAACTTTCTGCTGCCATTGCTATTTATAAAAACACCCTCTCACTTTCATTATTATGTCTTTGTCCTTACAAGTCACAAACAATATATTCTATCATCCTCCAGTGTACAGTGCAAAATAAAATGAATAATCATTGAAACCAGTAGTTGCTGGAGAAGTACATCATACTCTAAGACTTTATCCAAAATTTAGACAGGATCCTAATCAGAGATTACTTGAATTTTAAATAGTTCCAAGTGAAATCAGTAAGAGTTTAGTGTCGAGTAATTGCATCTTTAAGAAACCCTTAGATTCATTTTTAATTTTACAAAATCATGTAAAATTGTATGCCTCTTTGCAAAAAATAACTATTAATTTATGTGATTTGCTGTATTTTATGGAACTTGGTAGAATAAAAGTGCTAATTACACTTGTGATCTTAATGAGTGCTGATGGCATTCACTCAAATGCTTTGCCTTGCACTGTTATTAACCTATTATATTTTGATATTGGTCTTTTAGTATGTAAATGGCATGTGTTAGGCATTAATGTAGAAAAGTTTTCTTAGGGAAATTTGAGCAATTTAGTTAGGTCTTCAATTTGAATCCTGAAAACGCGAAGTAGGACAGTGTTAATTTTAGTTAGAAGTGTGCAGAATTTGGTTAATAAGACACACTTATCTATCTCCTTTCAAGTTAATATTCTGCCAGTGAGAAGGGACACCAACACTGGTTTTAGTCCAACTGCAGCAGAGCTCCAGCTCTTATTCTTCTTCTTTTTCTTTCTTTTTAGTTACTTACTTTTAGAATTCTCTTTTTTCTTTCTTTCCATCTACCAATTTTTCTGAATTTTATTTTGGGAGTACGAGTGTGCAACACATGACGTTTACATTGGTCTTAGTGAGTAGGTGCATTCACATAACACATCTCGTTTTTTATTCCTCTCTCCTTCTCTCCCTTCCTCTGCCTCTAAGTCTCTAGACCCCCTTCCCCCATTTTCATGGTTATTGTTATTATTGTTGTTGTTATTGTCGTTTCATGTTTAGGGCATACGGTGCTTAACGTTCATCATGGGTGTTTGATACATGTACAGGACACATTTTAAACCTTTTTACTTCTCCATCCCCCAAACCACTCTCAGTCTCCTGGACCCCTTCTCCTTTGCAGAAGATCTATCGTCTTGTTTCCTTCTATCAATCCTTTATCGTGCTCTTTATTCGCACTTTTCTGTAGTCAAATCAGAGATACCATATGGTTTTTAAGATTGTGTGTCTCATTTATTTCACTTGACATTATATTTTCCAGATATATTCATTGTCTTATAAATGTCCTGAATTTATCCATCTTTCTAACTGAGTAGTATTCCATTATGAATAGATTCCACATTTTCTTTATCCATTCACTTGTTGCTGGCCTTACAGGCTGCTTCCAGGATTTAGCTTTGTTAGTTGTGTTGCTATAAACATTACAGCAGTTCTATAGAATCATTCTAATTAGTAACCTACCCAAGTCTGACATTCTCCTGATGATTCGGGTGAAACGTCCCAGATTAAGGGAAGGAGCGATAGCCCTGTTGGAGTCAACCCTGCTTTCTCATTCCGTGTGAGAAGCCTCCACTACCACTGATAGCATCTGTGACAACAATACACTAGCTCGAGCCCAGGCCTAGTGCTGAGTGAGGCGGTGCACCCGGGCTGCCCGCCACTTCAGTCCCGCCTGATCCCGGGACGCAAATGATGCTGTCCACAGTTCCGCCCGGACCCGCAGGAGCAAGACGCCTTGAGGGAGGGCGCTGGAGGAAAAGGGCACATTCCAGCCAGAGGCTCCTCGCGATGATGGGCCAGAGATGGCTCCCTTCGAGGCCATCTGCTGAGCTTTCTGTCCTGGCTCAGCAGCCACCTGATGGTGTATGGAACCCTTCAGAACTAGGAGGCCAAAATCGAGCTCTTCCTGGTTTCTTACACTCTGTAGGTGACCTAAACGAATCTTCACTATGTATCCAGCCCAATCGGAGGGCGCTCTGCAAGTCTCTGCACACACCATGGCCTCGGCACTAAGTGCACGTCACCAACCTCCGTCTTTTGTGAGCAGCGCTAACAAGCTGGCCTGCGTTGCCGGAACCTCGTCAGACTGGTGGTAACAGGGCTGTGCCGGTGAGCAGTGTGTTTCACACATCCGACAGAACTCAGTGTCACGAATTTGTTGTCTCAGTAAGATAGATCAGGCCAATTCCAGGCCCCTCACAATGTCACGCTGACCTTGTTTCTTTGATGACATTGCCAGAGTGCTAACAACTATCTCCGGAACAGCTTCTTCCCCTGGTTTTCTTGTTGAGAGAGACAACAGATTTCTTCACTGTGTAAACTGGTTGTCTTGGAGTTTCTGTTTCTACAGTGGGAAGTGTTCTAGCTCACACAAAGGAGAGACGTTCCTTTACCTAGAGCTGGTAGGAAAAACAAATGGGTCCGCAACACGACCAAGTATTACCAGGAGAAAAAGCTTTATCTAGGCAAGCGCAGACTGAAGCTCATCAAAATTTTCCTTTGTATTCTTTTACATAGGAGAAAACTGCTTTTCTTCAGAGGCAGAACGACCACTTCTGAAGCAACAGTATTGTAAATTTCTTAGTTCCACTGTATCATGGTTTTTATGAGTGTACTTAAACCCAACGCTGATGATCTGAACCCTTTTATCTGTACTTGTGTCATTTTTTTCTTTCTTCTATTTGGGTATAAAATATGACACTTCATTTTACATTTACTAATTTAATAGTTACCTGCTAATATTTAACCGTTCTTATAGAAATTGATTACTAAATGACAATTTAAGTATTTTTTTTTGCATTTGCCAAAAGATTGTACAATATCTTCTCTATCTCTATGTAAACAGTTTAGTTAAAGAACTAAATATTCATGTTTATACTCTCTTCTGAATTAAAAATATCCTTTAGTCTTAGCCAAACAGATCAATGAAAACAATTAAATATTTTGCCTGTTTTGCTATGAATGTTTTAAGATTGTGAGTTCTAGTGTCAAATATTTCAAACTTTATTACAAATAGGATGAAATAGAAAAGTAATAAAAAGGAAACTACCTACAAAAACTCCGGAAACAAGTATTTCATAAGAAGACAATTTTTAGTGGCTGTGGGCTAGAACTGCCAAGTGGCGAAGGGGGAGCAATGCTCAGTAAAGTAGAAAGCTTGTAATGACACTGCTGTCAGGGAATTTTAATTTCCCTTTATAAAAAAGGGGAAATAAAGGCCCTGCCAAAATCCTTTTAATGAATCCTCGATGTTAAATAATACATAGAGGTGAGGACAATATTGCCACTAAATCTCAACTGGGTTAAAAAAAGATGTAAATTTCATTTCCTTTTGAATTTTGAACATGCATAATGGTTTTGAAAATTTTGGCCTCAAATGAATATCACAAATTAAGTTTTATTTGGAACTACCAGCTACAGAGTTCATCTAATGCTTTATGGAGTAGAAATTGCTTTTAAAAATATCAAATATACACAAAACGAAGAGAGATATTTGAAAAAATATCTATGGAATGATTTACTATAGAAAATCAGTACATAGAGTAATATATTTTTTGAGTTTTAAAATTATAGTTATCCTACAAGCACAAGGCCCTGAATTCAATTCCCAGCACCAAAAAAAAAAAAAAATTATAGTTATAATTGAGTTTCAACTTCAATATGGGTCTATATTATTCTATACATTATGTATTTCTTATTTAAACATTAAGCCAGAATTTTATTATCTTTAATAATAATCATTGATGAACTCTACAAAATTTTTAATATCTTCTTTATCCTAAAAATGATGACACAATAAAAGATTCATTTTAAGTAGGAAATAAAAAATAAAACACTCAAGTCATGCAGAAAATAAAAATGGATAAAACATTACTTGGAAAGCATCCTGGCATCATAAAGTATAGGTCCAAATTAAAACTCGAAAACCTGGTTTTTAGCCTAGCTTTGCCAGTGATAATGTGACCTGGTGTAAGTTTTATTATTTCTACAGGATTCAAGTTCCTTGTATTGCCAAACAGTGGATTGGATGATGTATCTATTATCCCTTACAGCTTTCCTTCCATTAAATCTTTGCTTTTATTGTTCATTTCGATTATATATTTCCCAAGGCATTTTATCATAGAACGGTGCTTATCAATATTATCACTTTACAAGTACCAATTATTTTTCACTTATCATTTTGGATGTGCATCAAAACCTGTAGACTCTATCCTGACCATCAGGCCTAATGTTGTTATTCACCGTCCAACTACCTCAGCAGAGACTGCTCCTGCTGATGGTATCTCAACATCAGTGCTGTTTTTAGCATTCTCTGATTCTAGCCTACTATCCTTGGCTCATGAAATGAGCCTCAAATTTCATTTCCAGCTGGTGTCTGTGGTAGGAGCTGCATTGCACAGTGGTGAGAGCAAAATCCCATGAAGGACACGCTGAGGGGATCTTAGAGAGGGGATTCAGTGCTGAGTGACTGGGGCTGGGGGTTTAGCTCAGTGGGAGAGTGCTTGCCTAGCGAGCCCAAGACCCTGAGTTCGATCCTCAGCACTCCCCCCCAGGGATCGATACCTGATTAATGTCCTTTCAAAAGTTTATTCTGTTGAATACTAACATGCTCTAATCTTGATGTAAATGCATAGATTGGTGTTGCTATTGTTTTATGTGGATTAAATTTGGAAATGGATCTGAATATACATACTTAGATTGTGTTCTAAATGCATAACTGAAACCCAACCTATTTAACATGCGATTCCACCACAAAGAACAATAAATGAAAATTTCAAGTAAAATACCGTGTCGGTGTTTCACAAATCTATTAGGTCAAACTGCTTCTTAGAAGAAGGTTAAATGAACAGTGAGAAATAAGTCTTGTTACTTCTCCAATCTCTTTTCTTGTGTGAGGGCTTCTTGCTAATGTTAGTCTGTGAAGCAATAATTCATCTGAAATATACTTATAATTTTACTTAGAATAATAACTTGTTTTTTTTTCAAGAAAGTAGGCAAAACAGTAGAACTAATGACACATATTTTATATGAATTAACATCAATTTTGTAGTGTTCCTAACTAGGCTATTTCTTCTTAGAATGCTAAAAAATACCATTCATTCTTTTTAGCTGTCAAATATTTTCATTTTTTAAAGTAATTAATTGTTCAGCTTTGTAATGTTCAACTTAACTATTGTAACATAATACATTTATATGAATGATAAGGCTATAACAATTCTTATTGACAAGTAACCATTTATTTATATCTTACTCTTTTATGTAATAATAACAATGTAAGTTCTTTTGTGAAAACAACTACTAATGTTGTAAAATGAACTGGGAAATATGAAGAATGAATATTTATATTTAAAACCATTTCTTTGATTAAAATGTATGTTTAGTTTTAACTTTAAACTTGAAAATAAAACTGTGAAACTTATACTACTTTTATTACTGTAAGGGTAAACATATTGGTTTCCAGTGGATGTAAACATCATCTTGGAATTAAGTCCCTAAAGGGATTTCTCAGATGGTCACCAGTTTCCCAACAGCATTTATTCATTTACATAAGAAATCACAAAATTAAATTCAGCACTTGTTCTTTGAACATATGTAACTCAACATAGTAAAACACTCAAAAGTTCTGAGTGAAATAAAGTAAGAAACACAAATGTAAATCTTGTTTGCAATATTTCACTTGTGAAATTATGATTTCACCCATCTTTCTCCCCAAACATCAAGTTAGACGCTATCCATTCTCTTTTGTTTCTGTCTCAAAAATTTCCCTTTGATTCTTATCAGAAAATCTAATTCATAGATTTCTTGAATTTGTTTCTGCCTAACGGCACTATTGTTTGTTTATCATGGGAGCGCATGCAGACTTCGAAAGATTTAAGACTTATAAAATATTTTCAAAGCCCCTAAAGAAAAAGCAGTATAACATAGTAAATGACTAATACAAAATTGCCAGGGTTCCCTGGAGGGCCTCAGAAGTGGTTTATGTAAAGGACGGGTCCTAGAGCTTAAATTTTGTCAGCTTTAAATCAGCCTCTGGATATATTCTTTCCTACATAAGCTAAAGTGGAATCCATCACTCACACACATTCTTGTGGAATCCGACTCTCTTGTTTGGTCAGATTCCAGCTCCAGATAATGAAGCCAAGATCTTAAACATTATATAACCTTGAACCCTGCCGCATCTACTGCTTTATGATCAATAATTGTGTCTGGATTCTCAATCTTGGCTGGAAAGCTCACAATATTCCCTCAGTTAGCTCTGTCCTAGTCTTCAAGGAAGCATTTCCAATAATTCTTAAACCTTAGTACTCTCGACGTTTCCCTTTAGTTTTAGGAGAAAATCTTGCTTATTACTTTAATTGAAAGAAAGATTTCATTTAAGATGTCTCTATTTCTTTTCCCTAAACCTGCTCACATATTTGCAATCTATTTTTCCTTCCTTTTGTTATTTTAGATTTAAACATTTTCCTGTGCTTTGGATCATTCTACTTTTTGTGTCCTTAGGAATACTACTCTTGCATTCAAATGTTCCCTTCCCTGTATCTTTAGCTTCTCTTTCTATTTCGCCTCTTTCACATTTCATCTCCAGGAAAGGACTCATCTCTAGTCTTCCTTTTGAGGCCTTATTTTGTGTGTTTGCATCTTCTTGTAAGGTTTATGTGTCTTTACTGTATTTGTTATTTTACAACACTTTCCATGTGCTATTGTTACCTGGTTTCAGCTTTGCAGCAATTTTTGTCACTAAATTCGATGGATACGTGGATTTGTATCTTATTTATGTTTCTAGAACAGTGTGTGTGTGTGTGTGTGTTTTACTGAGGATTGAACTCAGAACCTTCATATTGAGCTACGCCCCAACCCATTTATTTGTTTGTTATTTTGTTTGTATTTTGAAACATAGTATTTCTAAATCACTAAGTTGCCCTTGTTGGATTTGAACTTGTGATCCTCCTGCCTCAACCTGCCATAACCTGCCAGAATTATAGTGTACTCCATTCTGATATTTTTTCAAATGTCACATTTTGGTCATATCACCTTTTTAAATGTCACATTTAAGTATCGGACCTAATACTTTTTAAAACTCTGACTTTTTAAAAATAACTTTTTGCCATTTATCTTCACCTGCCCCATATAAGTATTCTTTGCTGAGTCTAGGTATATTTAATACAGGAAGTTTGTATATATATGTATGTATACATAATACAGAAAATATATATTTATATTTACATTAAGTGTTATTGAGATATTGATAATGCAATAGAGACAGTACCAATGAAAATATCTATTTAGTGAAATATTCTGCTTAGAAAATAATTTCATGGAAAAAAATAGTATACTTTTAGTTAGTTGAAGTCTATAAAGGTGCTATTAAAAAATAAGAAACCATTAATGCTTAGATAGGCAACCACATAGCTATTCATGCCAAATTTGACAGAAGTCCTAGAGATGATTTGGAAGAAATTGTTGCAAATAGATGGTAGTATGAGACATCCTAGCATTCATTCCAGCACGTATTAGACAGTTTTCCTTTTGCTGGACAAAATACCCAACACTCACATCTTAAAGGTCTTGGTTAAATTTGCCTCATGTTTTCCGAGAATTCAGTCCATGGTCGACCAGATCCAAGGCAGAAACCTTACAGCAGAAGGGACTGACAAAGCAAAGATGCTTAGTCATAGCAGTTGGGAAGCAGAGCAGAGAGACAGCACCAGAGAGCAAGGGACCAGGGACCAGATATAGACTGAGTTCACACCTCTGTCGCTCACCCTGACGCACCCTGAAGTGCACCTTATTAATCCACTAGGTGGCTCCCAAGTCAACTGAGTTGACAATTAAATTTAACCATCACATCTCATAAAAACAATTAGATATCCATTTTAATAAAAACTCCCTGATCCATGAATTCTCCTCAGGGAGAACAAGAGAAGGGTGAATGACCAGGTTTCCCCACCTTTCAAAACACTACCCAGTGGGCTTTCTTGGAATTCACCCCACCCATGTTTCCAGAGAGGCTCATGGCTGTAGTTTGAATGTTTTCTCCTTGTAAAAACTCATGTTGAAATCTATTCCTGCTGGTGAGAAAACCTAATCTGACTATGGCTTTTAGAGTTGGAGCCTTTGGAAAATGATTGGGATTAGATAAAGTTTGGAGTTCCCACGATTAAACATCAGTGGTTTCATAAGAAGCGGGAGAGAGACTGGCCCTCACAAGTGATTCTTGTCAAATGATGTCTTCTACTGCCTGAGTCTCTGCAGCAACAAGGGCATCAGGAAATGTGGATCCTCAACCTCAGACCGGAAACATGAGCCCAAATAAACATCTTTGTTTATAATGGAATAGTCAGTGGTGCTGTGTTATTAGCAACAGGTACCAGATGAAGACACCGACATAGGTAAAGTATCTGGAGTTGGGCAGGAACGAAGAGGAACAACAGGGTTTATTCATATCAGGATGCCTTAGTTTCTTTATTCACTGCTGGGATACAATACCCAATAAGCACAATTTAAAGGAGGAGAGGTTTAGTTCGGCTCATGTTTTGGTCCCTGGTCAGCTGGCTCCAAAGAGGAAATAGCATGACAGAGGGGCAAATGGAGGAGGAAAAGCCACTCAGCTCATGGCAGCCAGGAAGCAGAGAGCAAAGGGAGGAGCTGGAGAAGTAAATATACTCTTCCAAGTCATACTTTTAGTGACTCACCCACCTCTTCTGACCAAGATTTATCTTCCAAAATAAAAATTGCTTTAGCACTCCCTAATCTGATCATCTTCCACAAGCCCCTGCCTATGTGTGCACGAGGCTTTGCAGGGGTAGGAGGAAATCAGTTATAAATTATAATACATCCACACAAAGGTGCTGGTGTGGTCACTTGAATACTCCAACAACTCACTATTGAGAAACTTGACAGGATTTGAACCAATTGCACATCACCTGTTGCCTTTATCACTGACAAGCCCTGCTGCTTTGGCCACAGTTTTTCTGGTTTTGTTTTCTGTTTGTCTTTGCTGAATCCAGTTTCCTAAGTCTCCAGCTGTTTGCCTTTCCTCTTCCTCGAGTCCCCGCAGCCAGGAACCAGTGTGGCCACTGTGCACAAACCCATAAGTGCCCAGGCTCTCAGTGCATGCATGCTGGTGGCGAATCCCACAGTTTCTCATATACATGAAATAACTCCAGCTCTCCTAACCCGACATCCACCTACATTTGACCCTTGAGTCTCCCACTGGCCTTGGTGCCTGCCACTGGACTTGTGCCCACAGCTGGTCACTGCCACTGCACACATACATGTGGCTGTCCCTCAAAGGTAACTATGTGCACATCACTATTAACTACTCCCATTCCAGCAGTATTCATTACTTTACCACAGACCTGGCAGGGCCTCTAAGGATTGCAGCAGACCTCACACCCAGCAGAACTTCTCCCAGCTTCCTGCCAGGGCCCAGAGAATTGCTGATATCGCAGATCTCAGATCCCTGAGATGGCAAGATGCTCCCCCACTTCCCACTTCTCCTCCCCTTGTTGAGGATGGAAGATGTTCTCCCCCCAAACCAGTCCATACAGTCGGGGAGAGATGTCTGTTTCTGCAGATGTGCAGACACCTACAAAAAGCTGCAAAGACCACAAAGATTTAGGGGAAACCAGCAACACGAAAGCAGCACATTTAAACTTCCAGTAACCAACTCTGAAGTGGAGATCTGCAAACTGCCAAAGCATCAAAATAATTGTTCTAAATAATCTCAGTGAACTACAAGAAGATATAGGCAAATCGTTTAGCAAATTCAAAGTAATAATATCAGAAAAAAATGAGAAGTTCAACAAAAAGCGAGAATGCATGAAAAACAAACAAATTTTGGACCTGAAAAACACAGAGATAGAAGTAAATAATGTGATAGAGAGTTTCAACAACAAACTCAGTCAAGTAGACAAAAGACTCAGGGACCTCAGAAAGATCACTTGAAATTGTCCACTCAGAGACAAAAGATGGAGAAAAGAAAATGCCAAAAGCCTATAGAATTTATGAGGCATTGTCAAGAGAGCTAGTGTTTGTACTATGTCAGTATCAGGAAGACAAAGTGAAGAAAGGTTCTTTCAAAAAATAGTGGTGAAAAACTTTCCTAATCCAGGGAGAAATAGGGAAATCCAGGTACACGAAATTTAAAAATTCCTAAATAGTTTCAACTAAAGGAAGACAGATAATCAAACTGTCAAACACAAATGCAAGCAGAGACTTTTCAAAGCAGTTAGAGAACAAAGGCTTGTGGCATACAAGGGACAAGCTGTCAGGACATTTGTCAGCAAACACCTCGCAGGCCAGAAGGTGATACATTGAAGATGCTGAAGAGAATAAACTGCCAATCAAAAATACCTCATCTGGCAAACTGTCTTTCAGAAATGAGGGAGACAAAGGCCTTTACCAAAGGGACAAAAGCTAAAGGAGTATCACCTCCAGACCTAATTACAGTGAGTGCTGAAAGGAATTCTTCAAACTGACACGAAAGGACCATAATTTAGTAACAGAGAAAAATTAAAGATGCAACTCATTCATAAACATAATTATATAGTTAAATGCCAAATACTTTAACACTATGATGGTAGTAGTGAAATCACTTATAACTTTAGCACAAAATTAAAATATAAAATGGCTAGAAATAATTTGTTACAATAATTTGTGGATATTTAACATAAAAATATAAATTGTGGCATCTAAAACATAAAATGTGGAGAAATGTGTGAAATACGTAGCTTTTGTTTAATTGAAGTTTAATAATCACAAAAATACTTGTCTAAAACTGAAACTAAATGCAAGTGTCTATAAACAAAACTATAGAATGTGGATGAAAAAGTTGCAGAAGTCATAAATAAAAGGAAAATTATTGTGATTATGAATTGGAAGAATTACGTCGCTAAAATGGCCATACTACCCAAAGCAATCTACAGATGCAATACAATCCTTAGCAAACTTCAAATATTTTTAATAGAAAGAAGAAAAAATGCTAAAATTTATATGGAACCAAAAAAGACCCTACATAATCAAATCTTAAGAAATAAGAACAAAACTGGAGCTATCATTCTTTGTTATGAGAAGTCTATTTCTTTAGATCATGAAAACAAAGAATGTATCATAAATACAAGAATATAATTTTATATCTGTGTGATTTAAAAAAAGACTCATAAATTCAAATTCTCTAAGACTAGCATTTCAATCTCTGAAAACTATTTTTCTTTTATTTTTTTTTATTTTTACCAAGAACATTTATTGGTACATTGTATCCATAATGATCATAATCAACATGGTTATTTTGTAACTGTACATGATATATCTTTATTTTCCCTCCTCTCACAGTCCTCTCCCTTCCATTCCCCCACCCTTCCCTATTTGCAACAGGTATATTTACGTTTTTCCATTTTTTCCCCTTTCTTCTTATTTTTCTTTTAACCTTCCTTCTTTATCCCCCTTTTCCCTATTTAGTTCTCCTTTCTTTTGAATACTATCTTTTTTTTTCTTACATAATATCTATTATCCCCCTTTGTCCTTATTTACACTACGGTTTATCATATCAGAAAAACAATTCCATGTATTCTCATGAGTGTCTGATTTATTTCACTTAATAATATGTTCTCGAGGAACATCCATTTACATACAAGTGTCTCTAGTTTGTCCTTTTTATGGCAGAGTAGTACTCCATTGTGTAGAAAAACCACATCTTCTTTAGCTATTCATTAATTGTTGGGCATTTAGGTTGTTTCCAAGACTTAGCTATTACAAATTGTGTTGCTATGAACATGGTTGTGCATATATCACTGTGATATGATGATTTTAATTCTTCAGGGAAGATAAGGGCAGAGGAATAGCTGGGTCAAGTGGAACCTCTAGTTGTAATTTTCTGAGGAATCTGCACACTGATTTCCACAGTGGTTGGACCAGTCTACATTCCCACCAACAGTGGAGGAGGGTTACTTTTTCCCCACAGCCCCACCAGCATTTGTTATTGGTTGATTTCTCGATAATAGCTATTCTTTCTGGAGTGAGATGGTATCTTAGTGTTGTTTTGATCTACATCTCTCCAATGACCAATGATGTTGAACACTTTTTCATATGTTTATTTGCTATTTTTATTTCTTCATCTGAGAAATGTTTATTCATTTCAGATGCCCATTTTTGGATAGGGTCTTTAAATTTGGGGGGTTTGGTTTTTTTGAGTTCTTTATATATTCTAGATGTTAGACCTCTGCCTGAGGGACAGCTGGCAAAAATCTTTTCCCAGTCTGTGGTTTTCCGCCCCACTCTATTAGTAATTTTTTTTTGCTGTGCAAAAGCCTTTTAATAGGATGTCGTCCCAAGCATTGATTCTTTGTATTGTTTCCCATGCAGTCTGGGTTCTGGTCATAAATTTTTTTCCAACCCCTATGTCTTCGAGAGTTCTTCCTATGTTGTTCTCCAGTAGATTTAGCGTTTCTGTTTTAATGTTTAGATCTTTGATCCAATTTGGTTTTAGCCTAGTACATGGTAAGAGACATGTATCTAGTTTTAGTTTTTGGCATGTGGTAAGCCAGTTTTTCCAGCACCATTTATTAAAGAGGCTGTCTTTCTTCCAGTGAGACTATTTGGCTCCTTTGTCAAAGATGAGGTATTTGAGTGTCTTTGGAATTGTTTCTGCATCTTCTAGCCTGTTCCATTGGTCCTTGAGTCTGTCTTCATGCCAATACCATGCTTTTTTTTTTTTTTTTTTTTAAATCACGGAAGCTTTATAATATAATTTCAAATGGGGGACTGTGGTTCTCTCTGCCTTATTCCTGTTGCCTACAATTGATTTTGCTATTCTTGGTCTTCTCTGGTTCCAGATAAATTTCATGATTGTCTTTTCTAATTCTTTGAAGTATGTTATAGGTATTTTGATTGGAATTGCACTAAATCTGGGTAATAATTTAGGAAGTATGGCCATTTTCACTATGGTGGTTCTTCCTACCCATGAACATGGGATATCTTTCCATTGTCTGAAATCCCTTTCAATTTCCTTTTTTAGAGTACTGTAGTTCAGTGAAAAGATCTTTTACTTGTTTTGTTAGATGGATTCCTAAGTATTTCATTTTTTTGGATGCAATTGTGAAAGGAATATCTTCTGTTATTTCTTTCTCAGTGAGTTTGTTATTGGTATACAGGAATGCTATTGAACTTTGGGTGTTGACTTTGTATTCAGCTACACAACTGAATTTAGTTATTAAATCTAGAAGTTTTTTGGTGGAATTCTTGGGGTCTCCTATGTAGAGTATTATGTCATCTGGAAATAATGATAGTTTAACTTCTTCCTTTCCTATCTTTGTTCCTTTTATTTCTTTCTCTTGCCTGATTGCTCTTGCTAATGTTTCTAGAACTATATTGAATAATAGTGGTGATAGTGGACAGCCTTGTCTTGTTCCAGATTTTAGTGTGAAAGCTTCCAGTTTCTGACCATTTAGTATGATGTTGGCCGTTG
>PVJO010017762.1:0-38332 GCA_004026905.1 Hystrix cristata | reverse complement strand
GCTTCATATGTGACAATATCTTCCCTAAGTTTGTGGCTTGCTTTTTCATTTTCTTTTAGCCTATTTTGATGACTAAATGTCCTATCATAATGATATCAAGTTTATCATAAAACATACTAATTATATAGTTTATTAGGGAATTCTTCTTTAGTTCCAATACGGGAAGATAGTCCCCTAAATCTCCTAAAAGTTCGACAAAGTTTGTTTTGTATTTAATTTCTTAGTTTGTGGCAGGAGTTTACTTGTTTGTGGTAGTAGTGGCAGATCCGCCCTCTTGCTCTGTGGTGCTGGGGTCAGGCCTTCCGCTCTGCTCTGCTGGTTCCTCTCTGTGGTGTCTTAAGCTTCTGTAGATGCTGGGAGGTCTTTGTGTAAGCTCTCTGTTAACTTTCTGGGTTCTCTTTGCTTATTGCTGCCCCAGTACCATCTGGTCTCACTATCTGTAATGTATATTACATCCTAATAACCGGAAAGGCAAACATTTTACCTTGCTATCAGATACACATGATTTTTCTCATTCATTTGCTCTATATCACAGAATAGAGAATCGAAATAAAGAGATTTTACAACCCTCACACGACTGTGGAGTTTCGTTCAACAGAAATACGCAGTAGGAGAGTACTTGCCTAGTTTGCATAAGGCTCTGGGTTCGATCCGCGTCCTGGCGAAAGTGCTAAGAAATTTTACTTTCTCCAGGAACGCAGGTGCGGAGCACACAAGCGCACACACTCTTAGTGTAGTAAATCTTTTTCTTTTACCTCAGTCGTATTATCAGAATTCGTGGATTTTGTCATTTCAGGATGTTTCTGAAATACTCCGTTTCCCTTTCCTGGTTCCTTTATTTTGATTTGTGTTATTTTATTAGAGTAATTTCTAAGCAATTGAGACAAAGACATGCTTTCTTACTTTTGATTTGAGTACAACATTTCATTCTGTCCTCAGAGATGGACAAAACAATTCTGTATTATAAAAACTCTTTCTCTTCAAACTTTATAAACATTCCTTAGTTGGCACTTAACAATATCAGTATGAACAGATTTCTTTTACTTCGATTTGCATTCAACATACGGCTATGCACTGCTTTGTCTGCTCACTCACACAAGTCACCCAGCCTGGCTATGGGCTATTCTCCCAGGTTGTCCTCTGCATCCCCCGTGACTCGGCACCAGCTTTTACTGAGGACCCCACTGTCCGGCAGGACAAGGCGCTCTGGTGTTTTCCAGGTGTGTAATCAGGGAGAAGGGTTACTTTTGTTGTTACTCCTTTGTCATTACTGACGTCATTACTCTTACATCTTCACAGGGGACGAAGTTAGAAAATGCGTGTGCATAAGATATATATAGACACACATATATATATGTAACACGTGCAAATGCAGTTTCTTTATACGTAGATTCATAATATAGAAAGCTGACTCTGCCTCTAATCTGGTATCAGGCTAATTCTAGTCTCCTTCCCCCCTTGTTAACCTGTAACCTTCCTCTCTCACAGTGAAATGCCATCCACACCCATTTACCTGTTGGTTCAATCCAAGTACATTATGTAAAGCAGTTTCAAAATTGTTAACTTCTAGCTCATGAAAAGCAGTTTGCGACTAGAGTCCAGTGATCATGTACAGTCCAGCTTTTCTTTAGCTTTACTTATAGTCAAACTTCGCTTCCAAAGTAGCTTAGGTCAGCTCTCTTTCCCTTCTACTCTCTCGACTGAAATGTGCCACACTTCTGGAGTCCAGTTAGATTAGTTTCCACAGTCTTTATTCCATCCTGGGATCTCCCAAAATTCTGATTTGCTTTTCAAAATTTACACACTTGTGAGTTCATTCTGTATAGTGTACAATTCTGTGGTCCCGCAGTGTGTGGGGTTGTGTGCTCACCACCCAAGCACCGTACGGGAAAGCTCCCCTGTACATCACTTCGTGGTGAACTGCTCTGTCCTCCCTGGTTTCGGGTGACCATGTGTCTATTTTCTGTGCACCCTTTCCAGATGGTTTTGGGTCTGAGATGCTTAGTTTAGCCTGACGTGTTTAAGGTCCATCCACGCAGCTGCGTGAATTGCCAGGTCTGGCTCTTACCGCTGAATAGTATTCCATTATACAGGGCGGCATTAGAGCAAGTGGTTCGTCCCTCTGCTGAGGGGAATCTGAGTGGTTTCCAGTTTTTTTTATTTGTTTTATTTTTATTTTGGTGGGTTTTTTTTGTTTTTGTTATTCTAAATGAAGCTGTTATCAACATTTCACATACAGGTTTTTCTGTGAGTACGAAATTTCAGTTTACCTGGATAAATGCTGAGGAATGCTGGTGCTGGGTTTTACACTAAGTCTGTGTTTAGCTTGACTGCAATTCATCAAGCTGTCTTCCACAGTAGCTGCACTATTTACATTCGCACCAGCAGTGAGGAAAAGGTTCCTGTTGCTACATATGCTCTCCGGCATTTTTAAGGACAACTTTTTATTGTTTTTACGTGTAGGAAATTCAACAGTGTATATGTAGCCCAGTTTACTGGTGAGTTCCTTTTCCGGCTGGCAATGTGAGCCATACATTTGGCCCCAGGACGTCGACTCCCCACCACTCTGTCAGGAAAGCTGTCACTGTGATAGGTGGAGACAACTCTCACCTGCTTGGTCACAGGTGAGACTGCCTTGTCTTCAAGCTGCGTCGCACGAAGGTGACAGTGCTACACACCTCCTGGGCCTGCTGTGGAGGGGACGTCAGTGAGGCCTCCTGGTGATGCAGGAGGGGCAGCCTGGGCGGAGCTGGCTTCGCTCACCTTTTTCTCCACCCTGGTGGCGACAGCAGCACCCCTGCTGTCTTAGGGGACACTTCTTTGGCCGACAACTCCTCGGCCAGCCCCGGCAGTTGTACTGCTTCTCTCACTGTCTCCGGTCTGTCCCTCACTGTCTGTTCAGTGGTTCAGGGTCTATGTGAACTGGCGGGCAGACGGCAGGGGCACTTCCAGTGGTGGGTGGGTAGCCCAGGGGCTGGAGGTCCTGTGCAGTGACCATATTCTGAGGTCTTCATGAAACGGGAGCTCTGCCTTCTTCTTGGTCTTCATAGCGGGGGCCGGGGCTGCCATTTCTCTCTTGGCCTCTTTGCGTTCATCATCTCAGGCAGCTGTAGCCCTCTCTGCCATGGCCAGAATTTTATTTTTTTTCCTTTTGTGCAACACTGAGGATTGGATCCAGGGACTTCACATTGAGTTTCACCCCAAACACTTTGTTTCTTTTTTTTTTCTTTCTTTTTTTAGTGGGGTCTTGTTAAATTGCCCAGATTTGGCTTGAATTTGTAATCCTCCCACCTTGGCCTCCCAGAGTGCTGGGGTTATAGGTGTGCACCACCACGTTCAACTCAGATTTTTTTTTTTAATTTTAGCATTCAAATAGATACTCAGTTCATCTCTTAGTTTTACAAACAAATATTTCAATGTGGTCACCCTGTACTTAAACTAGTTTTCATGTTTCCTAACTGTTGAAGAATTTTCTTATTCTGCTAGAAAATTTAAAATTTCACCAGGGTGTTTCTATTTCCTTCGTCCCACTTCCCACATTATCTTTCTAGTATAAAAACTCTGATGTTTCTTGAGATCTGAAAAATTACATTCTTGCATATAAGTTTGACGTTTTTCTTTTCTTCCACCCCCATTAATCTCCTTTGGGGACATTTCTTATTTGGAATTTAGACTATCTATATGTCTATTTTAATGTATTTTCATTTTTCTGATAGTTTGCATGTCTTTGATTTTGGCATTATGTTTACGAAACTCAAAGGAGTCCTTAAGTCCCATTTTTATTTATTTATTTATTTATTTTGGTGCTGGGGATCGAACTTAGGGCCTTGGGCTTGCTAGGCGAGCACTCTGACCACTGAGCTAAATCCCCAGCCAAGTCCCGTTGTTAAAACAATGTTTCACTGAATTTCTTGAGCTTCAGTGTTTTGTATGCTTGCTCTTGTGCTTTCTGATAGTTCATTTAGCATGTCAGCCTTTATTAATGCATGTAGGCAATATACGGGACACCGATTAGATTTTTAAAAGGATCTATCTTATCTTTGGTTCTTTACTGGAGATCCTTGGCTCTGAATGCCTATTAAGCCGCCTTCGTTTTTCTGACCACTCATTAGCCTTGTGTTGCTTGGTAACTTTGGTTTATCCGTTCATATTCATAAGTGAAGACAGTTTTGTCAAAAGTAGTAGTTAATATGGCTCTCCTTGTTATATTTCCAGAACACTGCTGAATCTCTTAGCTCCCTGTGAAGATATCTTCCCAGGAAATGTGAGTGGATGAACCTAAGCCAATGAACCAATTTTATTTCAGAATACAGATAGGTGTACCAGGGCCCTCTAGAGCAAGATGGGCGGCCCGAGTCTACTGGAAGATCAAACCTTCACCCACTTGTTATTTATCTTTACCAGGTAGAAGACTCCGAAGGACAAATGTCTTTAGTTTATGCATAGTGTTAGAAATAATTATAGTGTTACCTTTTCACAAATGATTTCCGACTGATTTCGTCCTCAGTCTTTCGTAGGGTAAAGAAAAAGTGATTTTATCTAGCTAGGTGCTTTATAAGAATCATCCATTGTCTACTTCCATCCTCACATGACGTCCTCTGCTCTGTATCCAAATTCCCCTCTTGCCCTAAGGACAACAGTCAGATTAGATTTGCAGTGTACTGTAACCAGTGTAATCTCATCTTCACTTGGTCACATCTGCAAAGACTCTGTTTTCAAATGAGATCATTTCTACAAGTATGAGTGTCAATTCTAGAGACACATCCAGCGAACCTCAGTAAAGAAGCATTTTGTAGGGTGGGAAGCCTCAAAATCCCCTGGCATGACCACAGCACTTGCAGAAAAGAAGGAAGTGCTAGACGTGTGCTGAACACTGACGTCAGGGAGGGACTGTGAAGCAGCTCTTCAGGAGTCATTCATTCATCACAACGGTACTATGAGACCAGAACTTCTTCCATTGATTAAAGAAGTGAAATTCCAAGCTGAAGTAATTTAGGACTACACAACTACTAAATGGCAAAATGAAGAAACTGCCCTTTAAGGTAGTTTCAGTTTTCCTTGGACTGAGAAGTTTCACTGTTCCTGACACACTCTTGGGACAAATTGCTCCAGTTACCATATATTGCTCATCATATATATATAACTATATGTAAATGCTTATATGATATTTGCAGACTTAATCTCCTCTGCAGAACCCATGGCCAGCCATGACTTTGTAACTTGGAAATTCTTTTGATTCAGCTATCCCGTGAAACTCCTGATAGGATGCAGACCATGGACTGGGTGACTTGGACTGAGGTCCCTGAAGTTTTCCATCCTTGGCTTTTCTCAGGCCACACCTTTTCCATTAACTTCCTTTCAATTCCCAGCCAGATTCTTTAAACAAACACTGCAGGAAGGCTTAGTATGTTCCAGGTACTGTTTGTGCAAGCTCTGGATGCTTTAGGGAAACATACGATCAGGAAGGACTCAGGAAAAGCCACCCAGAGAAGCCAAGATGGAGTTGTTGACAAGCCTGATGGCAAGGACAGTCACCTGGGTCAGCCGTCCCACTTCCACATGGCTGGGGAAGGGTGATGTGGGGAGGTGCAAACAAGACGGAGAGATAGGGGTCGAAAGAAGAGCAAAAACAGTACACTGACCTTGATCACACGAGCTCGGAGCTGGTGACTCTCAATCAAGTGAGGAAGTTTCCTGGCAATTTCCATCCAAGGCTGGTAATAATCGGGAAGTTCTTTCTGCATTTAAAATAGAAGCATCTCAGTATTTTTGACTTTTTTGGGAAGCAACTCTGAGGAGTAGTTGCCTGCAGATTTCAGTCTTCAAGAGACTTCAAGTCATTGCAGTTCAGTGAACACTGAGAATTGACTGCGTGTCAGGCCTCGTGCCAAGCAACGCAGAAGCACAGAGGGCTGAGAAACAGGGTCTGTCCTTACATGATCTAGCAAGGGAAGGCCCAAGTACAACAGCTGGACTGACCCTAAAGCAACACAATATGTTCAATTCGTGCTATGTGTATAAGCTTAAGAATTTGTTAAAAAGTAGGACTAATTCTGTCAGTTGTGGTGGGAAAATAAAATGAAGTAGTCATAAAAATGTGACAGTGGAGTCTGGTTTTGGAATATGGACATGGCTTTTCCAGGTGGGAGTCTGAAGGAAAGTAGTAAAGGCAGAGGGGACAGCAGGTAAGCAGATGTGTGCTCTTGGACTACAAGTTATTTGGTGCTCCTGGAGTGTCAAGCTGAAGAGAAAGGATTGTTGGAAGACGAGTCTAGAAAGGCAGAACAAATGCACTTTGTGCAGAAGGTATAATTTTTTTCTTTTGTGTAAGTTGGTGTCACAGTTTGATTTGAATTTCAGGAAGGTGATTTTGTTTGGAAGATTTTACCACATAAGTCACCTAAGGAAGCCTATGAAATACTCCTCAAAGATGACACTTAAATGATGACAGTGAATTGGGACAAAGCATGTATCTAAGATGTATTTGGAAAATAAGAGTGAAATGATGTGATAGTTCCATGTGGGGCTGCAACTTGAGAAAGTCTCTCCCTCAAATAGCTGCATTTGTGGGTCCCCTGTGGGCCCATAGTTTACCCCTGCAGAGGAGTATAGATTTCATTGTCCCAACTCTGACTCAGAGCTCTGCAAACTACATCTGTTCTTATGAATCAGTTTTCATTAGAAGTCAGCCACTCTTGTTTGTTTTGTGTTGTCTATGGTGCTTTTGCATCAGAGCCATAGAGTTGGGTAGCCATGACAGAAATCACCTGAAACACAAAGCTTAAAGCTTGTTTGGCCCTTTCTCAAAAGCTTTGCCAACCCCTGTTCCAGCCCAAGGACCCAGGACTCCTTTCTCTGTGTATAACCTGTACAATGGAAGGTAGTGTTTCTAGGTGACTGAATGAATGGGTAGGAAAAAAAAAATCTGTGATAGAAATGCAGGTAGAGATCAGAGTGAGTATAAAGACAGGAAATTTATTTTTAATTTTATTAAGCTTAAAGTATCTGTGGAGCCAGGGAGAGTGATGCACACCTACAATCCCGGCTACCCCAGAGATTGAAGCAGGAAGATCACAAGTTTGAGACAAGGCAGGGTAACTCAGTGAGACTCTATCTCAGAATAAATTTTTAGGAAGGAATGAGGAGCCTAGGAGTACAGCTCAGTGGTAGAGCACTTGTCTACTATGTGCAAGGCTCTGGGCCCCATCCCCAGTACTGCAAGAAAGTTAAACATAAAAATCAATGTAACCTAAAGTAATGACCTTACTGAGAAGTTTAAAGTGCAGGATAAAATATATATGAGACTATAACTGCAGAAAAACTGAAAACAAAAGTGTTTCTGAAGATTTTACAAACTGAAACAGAAAAGAACCCTAGAGTAGCACACTGGGGATCATTCACAGGGCAGTTACAGGAATTCAATCCACTAATAGAGATTAAAAGAAAAGTTCTAGAGGTTCCATAAGAGATTAGCCATATAGAAATAAGGCATCGGAGGATTCCACAGAAGTAGACAAGTGTCAGAAAGTCAAGTAAGAGTGTCCTCTTCAGAAAACAAAACGCGGAAGCCATTGATATATATTGGTTTCTCTATATACACGGTGTACGGTCAGGGTCAAGGTCAGGGTGAGGGACTAGAGTTCAAATGTTAATGTTTTGAAGAAGTGAGAAAAATAAGGAAATTTAGTGTTTTGTTGTTTTTAGGAGAGACATTAGCAAAGGCAGACTTTGTTTGAGAATATGTTTTAAGAATATGACACATGAGCAGTTGTAGTCTGCTATTTCAAGAAGGAAAGATGAAATACAGGAGAGAGAGGGGGAACATTCAAAGTAGGTGACGGAAGAAGGCGAGGAGGCAGTAAAGACTCAGATGAGACATGTAGCCCTGAAGTGGTAGAAGGAGCTCAGAGTTCACTTTTCATAGGAGGCTCGGTGTCTCAGCACATCAGATGGAGTCTGGATTGTGTGACTTGAGGATGGCATGGGAATTAAATTAGTAATAGAGGGGAAGGAATAGGGAGCTAAACATACACACGTGTAGATAATATGGAAGGTACATTGAGAAGTTTGAAACTGTAAAGCTGGAGCGGTAAAGATCTACCAGCTACCCATATATCACTTGCTCCAGGTCCCATGTCCCTTAGGATCCAGGAGAAACCCGAGTTCAAGCTCCTAATGAATTTGTACCTGGGGTAGATTCAATATCCTACCATACTCTCTGAGAACTACAGATTTTACTTAATCTTCTCCTTTCTGTCTTTGACCCTGAATCCAATCAAGACAAATTGGGCCCCTTTTGCTAACTTTGACAGCCAATCGAATTATCCCAGTCATTAGTGTTGCGTCCTCACCACAGATTTGGGTGTCCCCAGGGAGGACGGCGCACCTTGCTCACGCGTTCTCACAGCATCTCAGCTCTGGGACACACAAGCTACTCTGCTTCCCCTGATCGTGTCCCAGAGGAAAAAGTTGACAAGCAGGATTGTATCATTTTCTACAGCAAAACTCAGCTGTAAGTATAGAAATGAAGAAAGCTGACGACTAAACTGGTAACAGTCTGGGAATTTGCAAGGTAGAGCAAGGACGCAGGAGCTGGGGATGCAGTTCAGCGGTACAGCACTCTCCCACCGCGTGCAAGGCTCTGGGCTGGGCTCCTGGCAAAACACAACTGCGCACACACAGGCGTGAAGGCAGACAGATTTGAGGTGAACTGTGAGCTAGCAATGTACTTTTCATTTTGCCTCTGTGATGCACACAAAAAATGAATTCAGTGACAAAAAGTAGTAGTAGTAGTAATCTTTAGTTGTAGTTGTAGTAGTAGTAGTAGTTGGAGTAGTAGACTTGACATTAATTCTGTAATGTAAAACCAAAAGTGCAGAATTGTGGTTCTCAGAACTTCCCTTCAAAGTGAACCTCGGGAAGAGATGCTGTAACTAATCATGACCTCTGTTGTTCTTTCTCTGATGCCTCCATAAGAAACCACCTGAAAACTCTCTGGATTTTGACTTCCTGGCTTTCATGAAAATTCTTAAATAGCTCATTTTATTATTTGAAAATCTAGAGTGTACTTTTTATTTAATATTTACTTTTTTCCTTCCTTTAGATTCCTTACAGGAATGTTTTTCTTCTTCTTTTGTACATCCTGATAATTTTTAAGGTCTAATGTTTGGAATTCTGTATCACCCAGTTTAAAAAACAAAATGTGACTCTCAAAATATGGTCCCTGGTCTAGCAGTATCAGCTCTACTGGGAACTTGTCAGACTGGTGAATTCTGGGGCTGCAGTCGGGGCATCCTGAACCACACACTAGGGTGGGACTAACCTGTGTGTCATCATTCCTCCACCAGACTGATGTACCCTACAACTGAAAACTAGTGAGGAAGACCAGCCCTGCAAGTAATCCAGAAGGGAATACAGAATCCATTTTAAATGTTTTCTGCCTTCTAGCTTTTCCTCCAGAGATTGAAGAAAGTGATTAATTATGTTAATGACTTTCTGTTGCCAGATTTTCTTTTTTAAGTTACAATGTAAGAGACAGACAAGCAGAGTTTCACTGACCGACACCCCTTTTACTGCCCTTTCATATGTAATTATCTACTGTGTTTTAAAGCCTGCAGAATATTCCAGTAGCCTACTGATGAGGATTCTGGGTTGCTTACGACTATGAGCATACTATGATTAACAACTTGAAGCAGTCATCCTTACACATCTTTTAGATGTTTTCTTATTATTTCCTTAGGATAAATTCCTAGAAGCAGATCTTCTGGGTTAGGATTATCTACATCGAAAACCAGTTTAATTCCTCACAGAAAAATTACATCGGATGATTATTACACTTATAAAATATAATTGAAAAACATGGCTGTTTTAATTTTAAAAATTCATTACAATAAAAGACACCCTGGCATCAACCCCCCTCAAAATACTACCCATCTCTTTGAACGTGCTCCTTCCATCATCCACCTTATTCCTGGCTACGGCACTGTGTGACTTCTGGCTCTTCCCCAAAGTCTAAATGACCTTGGAGGTCATGTTTCAAACCGATCAGGACATCAAGGCAGCCACAGCGATGCGACTACAGACTCTCACATCGCGCATTAGGGGTGGCAATTCATCTACGCTCCTGGCGACGCTGGGCGTTAACTAATACTTTTGTTTTCTGCTTTTAAGATATGAGTTGTATTACTTGCACTAAAATTTTATAGTCCTTTTAATATTTACTAAACTCATTAACATAGCTCTCCAAGAAATATACTTGTGTCAGGCGTGATGCTTTTAAAAATGTAATCAATGCATATGGCGGGGTGTTCAAAAACACGAAGCTGATAAAGCAGAAAATGGAAATATCCTGATTCTCATCTTCCTCTCTAGCAGTGATGACTGTCCAAAGTTTCTCGTGTGGTTTTCTATATGCCATGTAGAATATACCACACAGATCATTAATTTGCTACCCATTGTATTTTTAAATTTTACATTTCTGTGATTGTTAATGAGTTTGAAAATGTTTGCATCTGCTTTGGTTATTATATTTTTATCTGTATGTTTGGAGTAGCTAGTCCTAACAGAGTTCTCAAATCATGCTTAGAAATTGTATCTAATCCTCACATCATTTCTTTTAATGCTTTCTAGTTTTAGCGTTGATACTTAGGTTCATTTGCATGGGTGTTTTAAGCCTCATGAGTCAGGACTTATTATTTCATCATTTCCAATTTGAAATAGAGGAAGTTACAGCCCAGAAAGGTTCGCTAACTCTCTCTATGTCTCACATCTGCTTTGTGGCCAGGTCAGAGCATTTCTGACTCAAAGGTCAGCGTGCTTCACCCTCTCCAGAATAAGCACACAGAGCAAGACTCGCTGTTCCTCATCCCTGTTCCAAGAAGACCAGCTCGGTGACCGCGAGGACCTCTTCCCTCGGGAGATCAAGTGCAACAACAGGAACAATGAAATCTTTTTTGCTTTCTTTTCCTTTTAGAAATCAATTTCTCATTTTACACTTACTTGTTTTTCTTGACTTTTGCATTCAAAAGTTTTCAAACTTTTTGAAAAGTGACCCCTTACAAGTACAAAATGTGCGCCAAATATATTCAGCTCCTTAAGGCCAAAGTCAGCAGAATGGCAAAGTTGATTCAAAGAGCACTTGAGAAACTATGGAGTTAGAGAAAATATTTTAAATAAATTTGTCAGATTCAGTGCCAGTTAATGTCCACAGGGAAGTGTCATCAAAAGCACAGGGATTGCTTTTTCTCCTCAACAAAAATTCTTTGCAGCTCAGAACTCTACTAATGAACATGTTGGGTCAGATATTGGCTCCTAGCGAACAGCAGGTGGCAGGGACATCGTTCACGGTCAGCGAGCCCACAGCAGGACGTTAGGTCCTGCTCTGATGATCTGAAAGGATCCACAGCTATGCTTTGGTTTTGATTTGGATAATCTTTCCTGACACATTTTCAGTCTAAAGAATAACAATTTTTTTAAAAATGCATTTTGCAGAAACAATGAACTCTGTGTTGGATTAACACTCGGTTCACTAAACTTTTTGGCTAAGAGAATAGCATAGTCTGGGTTAAACATAAACACTTTGGCAAAAATAAGCAAGACAAATATCAGCAGGAAAGGTGGGGAGTAGGAAGAGGCTGGCAGGATATTGCAGCAAAGCAAAGTGTAGGAAAAGAAAGAAGCATCGCATGTAATACAGTAAAACTTTTGAAGTTGGCCTCAAGAGCACTTGGAGAGTGTTGAAGAGAAGACCAATGGTAGATTTTCATTTTATAAAGCGACCCGGACCACCATGCACAGAATGCTTTTCAGCTGCGCGAGGGTAGGAAGAAAGAAACAAAGGGTGCGGCAGCAGACCTGGGACACTGATGGGAGACCGAACTAGGGCAGAGGTGGAGAAACATGGTCAGTAGGAACCTGCTCAGAGACAGCCAATTCATCACCAGACGGAGCCTCGTGCATGGTGAGGCTACTGTGAGGCACACACGGAGGAGGAGCGGAGTCAGGGTTAACATGGGCCCTATAAAACGTGCACATTTCCATGGATGCAATCCTATCGTTATATGGTATATGTTATAGTTTGTAACAGGATACAAGGAAAGCTCAGTTCTTAATTAAATATGAGAATTAAAATAAATTTTGCCAATTTATTTGAGAAATTATAAAATATCAATTTGAGAAATTATAATATATCAATTTTTTTTGTCTAGAACTAGGTAACTTCATTGACTAGAAAGCTTGGAGTAGAAATGTAACTCAAAACTTACCGCCTGCAGTGTCCATAGTGCGAGGATCTGGGAGATATCTGCTATCTGATCTGTTGCAGAGACAGATAATGGTGGGAAGGCAGCTAATATGTCTTATGAAAAATATAACTCAAGATCAAGCCTTGAACCAACAATGGTAATCAAGGCAACTATACACTATGTACGTGTCCCTGTGCTTCCCTGGCCATTTTACTTATTTTCACTTACTTTAAATTTTAAATTTTTGACTTTTATTTATTTCCACTATTTACTTATGGAATATTATTCCTTTTTTTGGTGCTGGCCATGAGCCCTGGGCCTCAGCTCCTGCTGGGCAAACCTTCTACCACTGCATTATACCCCCAGCCCATCCTTGACCGTTGTGTATTTTCCAGTGTTGATTTTCACTGTCTTTTTCCCCTTCAAACCGTTTATTCTAGTCAGGCTTGGCTCTCACAACCGGACAGGGCTTTTAGTTACCACAGCTGTGGTTGTTCCGTCTCCCTTCATCGTTTATCTCCACTTCCTGCAGGGAGTTAGGGGGTAGTTTTTCTAAACATAAGGTATGTCTGCTTGGAAAGTGCAAATCCGACATGAGAACATTTTAAATTGCCTTGTGTAAAATTTCAGCTTGAGCAGCCCTGTCCCCTCTTCCTTCTGCCCCCAGAAATGTAACCATTGTTCAGGGAAATACCAACTCTTGCTACCTACAATCTCCGTCTGGAAAATAGACCCTCCTGTGGCAATTAAGTTTGTATTTTCTGCTAATCAGCTGGAGTCTACTGCTTCTGTCAAGTGCTTTGAATTTTTATGGGCCAGTCTACACATATTCATTTTTCCTGAAGGCCTGACGGACCACAGTGAAAAATGAAGCTCTAACATCTTCATGGCTACTTACGCCAGTCCTCTTCTGTCCCAAGAGTTCACGTAAGGCATCTCCTTTATTTTTGTGTGTAAACTCCTTCCGAGTCTTTCCCAGTGCTCCACCCCCATTTCCTCAGCTGGCCTCGGACGTGTGGCCTCCTCTCTCCCCGTACCACTTCGGTGGCCTCCAGCTCAGTCCCACTCCATCTGGACTTCCACACCGAGGCGAGGTAGGCTGCAGATTCAGAATTCACCGAGCAGGGCTCTGCACTGCTGTTTTCAATAATGGCCTCAGTGGCGCTGGGGAGCCAGCCTGCCCTTAATCTTCTGCGAGGAAACGCCTCGGTTACCAGTTGCCTCCATCATCCACCACGTGCGTTAAACCCACATTTCAGAGCCTGACGTTTGAAGGCTGCTTTCCAGTCTGTTCTCCTACCTTGCTTCCGCCTTCCCTGCCAAGCTAATTTCTCACATTCTTTGTCTAAAGAGAATTTACCCCCCAACACACACACATACTTGCATGTAGACACGTTGGTCACACAATCCGGAAAAGGATTTCTGTGGTCCGTTTACAGAGAGGAGTCTGCGAGGCATCAGTTTTTCACACTGAAATGTCAGAACTTGGAAATGTTTGAGTTTATAGAAACAAAGGGATAGAATATTTGGAATGAAGTCAGTCTCCTCCTCCTCCTCCCAGGCCAGAGCACTTTCTTTAGAGAGACTTGAGTAGGTTTGCAGTAAGATGCCCGGAGGCGGAAAGGACGCCTTGGAGCCCGCCGACCGGAGGGGCCCGGAGGAGCTGGCCGAACTGCGCCTGCCCAGCGCAGACTGCCGCCCTTCCAGTCTGTGCCCAGCTGCTGCCGTGCTGGCGACCAGGTGGCTCCTTGTCTCTGAGGAAACCCGGATTCTTTTCTTTGAAAAGTTCCTCCCTCCACCCTTTCCCAGAAAAGGAGATTTTTAAAATCCTCACATGAATGAAAGAAAATCAAAACTGAAAGAGAAGATCGGCTTTGAGAGTTCTGGAAAATATAGCTATCACAGACTGGAACCAGAGAACTTTTTTTATAAGAGCTCTGAAGTAGAAGTTTTTTCTAAGGGAAATCCAGCAATTAAATCACAACCCAGATTCTCTCAGGCTCAGTAGATCACTAACACTTGATGTTACTGTTTCTCTTCTGGTTTAGATATTTTGAAAAAGAAAACAACACAAAGGGGAACTCTGTAATTGTGGTCCTACCTGACCTTTATCTCTTTGCAATATTATTTTACTCAGTTCAGGACACACATTTAGTTTCAACTTGGTGTGCTGGTCTATTAGTGTTTTCTTCCTTGTGAACTACGGAGGATGGTGTTATTCCTGAATTAACACACTGAGTTATGCACACAGAAGGCGTTTCTAACAAGCCCTGGACTAAGGGCCCTGAGACCTGGCTTCTGGTCTTTACCCTGGATCTATCGCAGTGTGTTCACATCCAGGATTCATAGTAACACTGTAGCATGGCACCAGATCTCATCAACAGACTGTGAAAACCAAAGGTCAGTTCGTGACTCAGTCAGAGCCTCGGGGGCTGCTAAGTCTAAATTAGGGCAGCTGACTCATTCTGGTTCGCCTGGGACTTTTCGCCGAAAGTCCTGCTTCTCAGGAATGCACCTAGCAAGTGGGAACAGCTGACCACAGCAGCGGTTGCCTCAGAGCCCGGGACTACAGACCCACAGGCGCCGCGGTCGGCAGGGGACCGCCGGCCTTGAGTAGCCCTCACGGCTGACTGCTCCCCAAGAGAACGTCCAAGATCAGAAAATGGGCTTATCTTCATTCCTATTCCTCCAGCAACACCTCAAAAGTAAAAATCATAAGAGCAGCTGCTTAGCAAAAGTGCAGTGAATTCCAGATCATCTATTGATCATAGGTAAGTGGTTGGACTAGGCTAGGGGGTTTCTAATGAATAATTATAAAGCCTGCAGAAATCATCTCCCAGCTTTTTAACTGAGTGGCCTGGCCCGTATTTATGAGGTGATAGGAAAAACTGCCAGGGTCCTGAGGATCAGTTGTGCTTTGGCTGCTAACATGACGTTGGGCTTGTCGTTCTTTCTGCACGTCAGCTAGCCCCTGCAGGAGTGGGTCTGGCTGGCTTCCCAGGACTCTATACCTCAGAGCACATTTAACAATAATAATGTAAAAAGCAGCATTGACAAGAGCTAGCCAGTAACACAGAACTGCATGACAAGTTCAGTGCTGAGTAGAATTAAGGTATTGGTAGTCTTTGTTTTCAGTTTCCTTCCTCTTCTTAGAAATTCCTGATACCATCTAATCTTTTTCAGCAGCTGTAAAAAGACTGAAGGTCCCTCCTTTCCTTTTTCTCTTCCACTATCAAGAAAAAATAAATTAATTTGCATCAAGATGTCAAAAGCAGTGACTCAGAGTATATAAGGAGTGAGCTTTCCCAGATGAATTTATGTTCCAAATATGTATCTAATGCAAAGGACTGGATCTATAGTGGGGAAACTCCATCTCTTTCTTGTTTGAGGAAACCACACAGCAGGTTGTAGAATGTACCTGGAAGTACCATGCTGCCATTCCTGAGGCATAACATCTCTCTTAATGACTACATAAATTGAAAAAACAAACAAAAAACCAAAATCTCAAGACACCTATTTGACCTGGCCCAAGGCCCTGTCCTTACCAGAGGATTTGGAAGAAGAAAGCCGTACTCTTCTGAAATGTGGTATCTTCTGAAACACAGCATTGGTGTTGTCTTCAAGCTCTCCCTTTCAGGCTCCATGATTTCGTTCCAAGTACGTGCACAGACACTGCCACTGCAGAAGCAGCTGGTCCAAACGATGAAGACCAGGGAGCGAGCGTCAAAATGGAGCCTTCGGCGCTCTTCAGTGGTGCGGTGGGACTTTGTCCCGAGGCTGAATTCCAGCCTGTCAGGAGCTTGCTCGAGACAAAACTGAGCAAACAATGAAAACAAACAGGCAAACAGACCAACTCTGAGAAAATTCCTCCTTTCCTGTCATATGCATGTGGTACGAGAAGTCAGAGACAAATGTGGTCCACTTTGGAAACAGGGATGCGAGCTAGACTTCTGTCAATGGCTGATGAAACCCTTTCCCTGACATGATTTTGACCCGTGAAGAACTGGGTCAAAATTACTCCAAAAGGAGTCAACTATTAAAAGGAGAAGTTGCATTCAGATAGTTATTTCAGTGATCAGAGGTAAGTAGCGTAAGGAGAGGAGAATTCTAATAATATACCAGAACACTCCAACAGTTATTTGTTTAAATTTAGTTTGAAAAACATGGTCTAAGATTATGATTGTTTCAACTTTTTTTTTTTTTTTTTTTTGGTGCTGGGGATCGAACTCAGGGCCTTGCGCTTGCTAAGCAAGCACTCTAGCCACCGAGCTAAATCTTCAGCCCCTGTTTCAACTTATATTAAGAAATGCTATTTAATAAGTTTTAGAAATCTTTGATTGCATTAAGGTTTTGTGGGTTTTTTTGAGTTTAACCAATCAGGCCGTGGAAACCAAGGGACTTGAAAATAACCTAAACGGATCATTTAACTCAACCCTCCATGTTTTCCAAAATAATTGTTATATTTATTTATTTATTTATTTTTTTTTTTTTTTGTGGTGCCGGGGATCGAACTCAGGACCTTGTGCTTGCAAGGCAAGCACTCTAATCACTGAGCTAAATCCCCAGCCCAATAATTGTTATATTTAATTGACACAGTAATTGTACTCAAACTTCTCCTTTTGTGAGTCAACTTTTGAGAATTACCATCAAGATGGGTATTCGTATTTATGAAGTAGGTACTACCAGTTTCGTTTTATAGCTTCGTAAACTGAGGCAATGCAGGTGAAGCCCCCGTGCAACATTATTGTCAGGCTTGGTAGGGTGAGGCCTGGCACTCAGGGAGTTGATTTGCAAGTTATCGCTCTGTTCTCCACCGCAGTTAACCTGGAACCCAGCACGATGGTTTCCAGGTCAGTGGTGTGCACCGGAAAGGTCCTAATGCCCTGCCTGCTGCTCAGTGGATCCTGAACTTAACTCGTGACGTTGTGGACAGCTTTATTTGAAAGCGGCTTATTCATCTGTTTGTCTTTCCCCCTTTCTCTCCAATGGAAAAGCTAAGAGCAGAAAGTACTGCGATAACTCACCCAGTTGCTCCCGGGGGGGGGTGTTTCTTTTCTGTCGGAAGCAGCCTCCCCTATTTGCCCTTCATCATGAGAGACCCATCGTGAGATATTCTCAATTATCCATTAACCCTCAGCTCAGTATCCAGCTGGTCTCTGAGTTCGGCTTCTTATGCCTCCAGGTTCAACCTCCCAAACTCTGTGAGGCCGCCGTCCTCTTGATCTCGCTTCACTCATCTGGAGAGATAGCCTAGGCATATTTTTATGGCAGCATGTTATTTGTCATCCATTCCCTCTGCATCCTCTTAAGAATCTACTGTAACATTATAAAGCCATACAAATCACAAAATATTAGAACTGAAAGGGACATTATAGATAAATGATATAGGTCAACATCCTTGTTACTCATACGGAGCCCCCAAATTATGGTGATGAACTGGCCTGTGGAACGTCAGTCTGGGAATCAGAATCGAACCGCTTTCCTGACTCGCTGCTTCTGGGTGCAGGAGTTTCCCGCGGTTGACCTGGAAGGATGACCTACGGCTGGGTCTCTGCTCCATCACCTGTCATCAGTGCCGCCTCTTGACGGGTGGCTTACACATTCCGGAGACATTGTGTGATGAGCAAGTGAAAAACTGTAAGAGAAGCACCCACTGTAACAGTATTTCCTCATATTCTTCTCCTTTCCCACTCGCTCTGGAATCTCTTCTTAATATTCTGTGTTTTTTATTTTCTTTTCTATATGCTATTTTATCTTTTCTGCTTCAGACACTGACTCCTTTTTCTACTTCCACCTTGCACATCTAGGTCTTTGCATGTTTTCATAAGTTTCTCTTCTTCGGCGGAGATTCTTTTTCATTTTCTTTATGTACTACGGGTTGAACCCAGGGCCCCCCTGCTGAGCTACACACACCTCTACCCTCTTTTTTCCCCAGAAAGGTTCTTGCTAGATCACTAAGTTGCCCAGGCTGGGGTTGCACTTGCATTCCTCCTGCCTCAGCTTCCGTGAGTGCTGGGATTATAAGTGTGTGCCACCACACCAGTGTTCTTATACATTTCCATCTGATCTTTACCATCCATTCTATCCCCCACTTCCCAGGTCTGTGCATTAGATCCTGATCCTGCTTACTCCCAGGGTCTAGACCCATGTCACTTGTAGGCCTGTGAATATTTTAGGTCCTGCCACAAAAATCTTCAAGGGCTCCCCACTATCCGTGAAATAAAGTTCAAGTTTTCTTTGGCTGGCATGACATGGAGCCCATGATTTAACCCCTAAGTGCCTTTTGTGCTGTAGACGAGACCCGTGGTCAAGCCCTCAAGAAATGATTTGCTGCTCCCGAAGTAAAGTACTTGACTGTCCACCTTTGTCTCTTTACTCATAGTATCTTCTGCACCCAAAATTCTTTCCGTCTGAACTTGGGTCATCTTTTAAGACATATCTCAAGTGCTAATATGCACTTCTGCGGGCCCCTTTTCAGAACTGTTCCCTGGTTGAAAGATAATACAATGAGTCATCCAATTTTAAGTTTTGAGTTGGTCTGACTGTTACTAATATATTTACTTTGACTTTCCTATTAGACTGTAAGCCGCCTAAGATGAAATTACAGCTAACAGCGTTGTATTTTCCTGTAGCAGTGAGCCCGTGTCTGGGACTCCCTTAATGTTTCCGAGTTTCATCACGGACTCATATTTTTAGAGCTAGTTGCCCAAGTTCAGGTAGAACTTTGTGCCAGTTTGTGTTGTACCATTTTGGAGTCCACTCCATAAACTTACCCTGGAGTAAGGAACGCAGGGCCACACGGTGACATCCAGCCTGCTTTCTTGTTTACCGAGAGGAAGTTGGTTGACTTAATTGTTTCCAGAAACTTCCTCTTCTAACAATGGGACGGGGAGTCGCGGGTCCTGCATTCTATTAGCAGCTTAAGACAACAGGACTACACCGCAGGGATTTCATTTGTTTTAGGATAAGTATTTGGGCCTTTAGAAATGGATTTAAAAAGATCTAGAAAATGAAGAAATATATTTACCATTGACATTTTTGGGACATCAATTATGTCCACTCAAACAATTATGTTCATCGATAGCAAATTTAGATATGCTTAGATTCAGTTTCTAAATTGATAAAGTACAAAATCTAAATGGACAAAGGCAAACAGCCCATACTGCTGGCACACTGAAACTGCTATTCTCAAGCTTAATAATTACTTCTTTGTTCTTAGACTCGATGGGGACTTTCTGGTCCTTTCCTTGTTTCATTGTGTAGGCAGCTGGCATCGCTACTTTTCTTTTTTTAAATCTCTCTTGTCTTCTTGATCTCTTCCATGACATCTATTCCTTCTGATTTTAGCATCTTCCATAGAATATTTCATTTTGCTCTCACAAAAGTCTTGCAAGTGAGGTAATATTATTGTTATTCTAATAATTCAGTTGAGGCATCACAGCTCAGAAAAGTTACATTAGAGCTAAATATCATATTTTCTGTGAATGACAAAACCAAGACCGAGTACAGACGCCCTGATTTCAAGCCCCGACTTCAGCCACTAGAAGCATGGCCTCCTTTCTCTGGTTATTCTCCACTTTCTTCCTGGTTCTGGATGACTGTTGCTGCTCTCCACAGCTCAGATCTGGTCTCCTGGTCTCCTGGTCTCCTTGCTTTCTCATTCCTGGGAGACTCATCCATTCAAAGACTAGGTGATAATGGCCAACACTTCTTTCGCCATCTGGTTGTCTTCTAACTCTAGACCCAGAGAGCCTCCTGTACGTACACAATCTTGTACTCCTGTAAGAAGAGTTTGTACTGAAGTTGTTGCTGTGCGTGAAACTCTTTATCCTATAACAATAGATAGATTAGGAGGTGCAGAACTATTCACGATCATTCCAACAAAAGATGCCGTATTTCTCATTAGGAAGTTTGATCCACAGAAGGATGAAGTGATACGGTCTTAGGTAGGCTCACAGTGCCAGGTTACTTATCTACAATGACCAGGTAGAAGAAAGTACTTTCACTTATATTTTTGTCTATGACCACATAAGGCTTTCGGGGGACATCTGGATACAAACCATAACATTCTACTTCTGGCCCCCAAAAGATTTATGTGCATACTTTTATGTAAAAGGCATTTAGTCCATCTCTAAGAGTTGCCAAAGTCCCAACAGTTTCAGCATTGCTGAGAGGTCCAAGTCCAAAATCTCCTCTGAGAGTTAAGGCAAACTCTTAGCCATGAGCCCCTGTACAAATGAAAAGAAAGTTAAATATACAATAGCATAAGATAGACATCACTGTTCCAAAAGGTACAAATGGGGGATAGAAAGAAAGGGGACCAGTGCAAGTCCAAAATCCAGCAAGGCACACATTAAGTCCTGAAGTTCCATGCCCAGCATTCCAGACCGTCACAAGAAGTAAACGCCAAAAGGCTTGGGTGGCTCCGCCCCTACAGCATCGTGTGTCACTGAAGTTCTCACGGCTTCTCTCTTGGGCTGGCTTTGCTCACTCCTTGCAGCTTTCCTCAGATGATCCACACTGCTGGCTTCCCCAACCTTCTAGGCTCTCCACTGCACCTTTGGCTTCACACTCACAGCTTCACACACTGCCCTCCCAGGCCTTCTTCTGACACCACGACTCTTGCTTTCTCCAAGTGCCTGAAATCACCACCATGTGGATAACGCTGGAGTCTGCCGCCAGCGGAAGCAGCAGCCCAGCTTCTTTCTCTGTTGACCGTAGGGGTGGAGGGCCTGCATCGCTGAGCATGCTGAACCCAAACCCGTGGAATGGCTTCTCTAGGCCACCGCCATTGTGGAACATGGTGCTCTGGGGCTCTCTTCTTAAAGAAAAGTCTTTTGCCTTGTAACCTTGAGGTTGCAAAGGCTGGAGTCCTGCTGGTTCTTGTGATGTCCTCAGGCCATCTTTTCCATTGTCCTCCTTCTCAGCAACCAGGTTCTCCTCTGCTCTATCTTTGCAGTCCATGGCGTCACTGGAGCTTCCTTGCTGACCAAACTCACAACATTTTAAATCATTCTGCTGGGCTCTTTGCTCTTGATTCTCAACATAGATCTGGCTAAAAAGCCCCCAACAGTAGCCATGCCATCACATCAATATTAGACTACCTTGAAATTTCTTCTGCAAGATTAATTAGTCCGCTGCCCTTAATCTCAGTCTCAGGCAAAGTCTCTGGACACAAGCAAAAACCAGACAAGCTTTCTGCCAGGCATAATGCACACGTCCTGCAGTCTAACAGCCAATGTGGTCCTTTTTCCCAGGAAACCCTCCTGAACCTGGTCTTCATGAGCTGCATTTATGTTAGCACTCTGATTTCTGAGCTGTGACCGGGATCTCCCATCAAGCACAGTTTAAAGTGTTCCTGGGCTGCTCCTTCAGCCAACATCTCCAAACCTTTGCAGACTCTTCACACAAACCAGTCCCAAAAGCTCTGGGGCCACATAGGCAGGCAACGTCACAGCAATGACCCCACTTTTGGGACCAAAATTCTTAGTTACTTTTTGCTTTGCTGACACAAAATAACACCCAAAATTAAAGGAGGAAAGTTTTACTGTAGCTCAGAGTTCATAAAGGTTCCGGTTTACAGTTGACTGGCTCCAAGGCAGGCGAGACAGAAGAGAACAGTTCACGGCGGGCAGAAGGCATCAAGGCAGAAGCCAACAGGGTGGCAAAGCAGTAACAAGCAACAACAGCGGCCCTTTTTCGGTCTCTTGTATTTCATCCAGGCTACCCACCCTGGGGCGGTAGCTCTCACACCCAGGGTGGGGCACCCTAATCCCAGAATCACACCATGAATCCATCTGAGCACCACATACTTAATCCCAGAACTGCACACTTTAGATGCCCACCTATGGTCACATGAGGATTTGGGGAGACATCTAGATACAAGCTATAGCAGCGAGTATTGTTCTGCTCATCTTACAAAAATATAAATGGCTTCCTTAAGGTCACAAAGCTGATGGATGTCCAAGAACCTACATGTCAATCACTTGACTCTCAGAGATTTTTCTACCACACCAAACTCAAAAGATGTGATGACTTTTCTGAATGACTGAAGTTACTCACAGATACTGTTAATTGTATGTGTATTCAGTATCGTTAAGGTTTGTATCTATAATGTCCTCCAAAACCTCATGTGTTCAGAGATGGGCTTTTGAATGGTGGTGCTACACTTATTAGTGGATTAATCCATAAGTGAATGTTCTCTCAGCAGGTGGAGTCTGATCCGAAGAGTCGGACCCTGGAAGCATGACCTGGAAGGAGGATGTATCCTTCTACAGCTCCTTCCTTCCCTCATTGCTTTCTAGCTGCCACAGATTTAGCACCTTTTTCTCTGCTATGCTCCTCTACCAAAATGTTGCTGCCTTGGACCCAAGTGACCGTGGACTAAGAATGTCAGCCAAGATAAACTTCTCCCTTTAAGTTATGAGTACTGTGCATTTTGTCCCAGTGATGAAAAAGTAACTAAGGCAAATGTATAAGTATATAGGTATAGTACATGTATTTTTATTATAAAATTATACGACATATTCATTGCAAAAACATCGACAAGAAGAACAAAGGATAAAAGACGCCCTACCACATAAACACGGTTACCACTGACATTTCCTGAATCTTCCAGGGAATCAAGTGAAATCTTCCAGTGCATTTGATTATATGGGAATAGAGTATATTTGAGAAGCAATGTTAAAATAATGCTTAGAAGTGTGAACAGATGTCCTTTCTTAAATATGCATGTACTTTTTAAAATTCTTGTCTTATTTTCCATCTCAGAGCTGAAGTTTTCAGGAACTCAAAGTACTTGCTAATGCCACACCCATGGGGCCATTATGAAGTATTTCTCCTCCTACTTTTAGAACATCCCTCATATGTGGCTTATTATCTTTTTCAGTTTTCTTTTTTAGTGGTAGATATTTACAGTACATAATGTTTTACATTCCTCATGGGTCTTAGTACACAAGGAATGTAATAATTATGCACTGACAAAACATGGATAACACTATTAGGTTAATATGCATATAATGCATCTTAATTCTTTTTTTCTTTTTTTAATCCCCTTCCCATCCCCTTCCTTTCATCTTTCATTTCCTTCCCTTTTGCAAAAGCTCTATCTCTAATTTTCCTATTATCTATCTTTTATTTTGCTTCTTATTTATGTTTTGGGTTTCTCACATAAGCATGTGTGTCTGATTAATTCACTGAACATTTTGATCTCAAGCAGCAACCATTTTCCTACAAATGTCCCATGTGTCTTCTTCTTTATGGCGGAGTAGTGTTGGTGTCCCGGGAGACCCTGCCAGGTTATCTCATCTCCTCTCCTACCCGAAGTCCCTCTCCCTCTACCTTACTCTATTCCAAGCAGGATAGACAAAAAGTTGAGTGTTGTCATGAAAATCAAAAGTTCCTCCTATTTATAACTAATTGTGTGCCCCTAAATAAGTTACTTTACCCTCCCAAGCCACAACTTTCTCATATTTAAAATGAAGAGGTTGACTAGGATGACTCTTAATTTTCTCCCAAGCACTACCTCTATAGTATTCCATGATTAAGTAAATGAATCCCACAGTGTGAATGGCCAGTGACCTGATCTCCCCCAAATTGTATTTCAAAGGTGGTCTTTCCCCCCTAGACTCTGTTCAGGTATTCATACATTTCCTCATGCTTTGATACATTCATTCAACTATGATGTTAACATTTTCAAACCCAAGAGTCCATTAGTCCTCTGAAGGGTCGGGGTGAGGAGTAGATCTCTTTGGAGGAATATTTAATTAGAGTTGAAAATGAAGCAAGTTTCACTCCACCCTATATGATTTTTATTTATGTAATTTCATTCTACATTCTATTAATAATTAAAGGTCACCCAATGTCTGACATCATCTTTTCCCTTCTTAAATAATTATCTTTTGGCAATTTCCTACAAAAAATACACAGCAAGTAGGAAAAGATATTTTAAATTTTTTACAGTAGATGACTGGTAAATCTTTGCATGTTATCAGCTCACGCGTCTCACTGAATCACAGTCACAGGAGCAGGCGCATATTGCCGTGCACCGGTGACGCCCTATCAGTCCTTCAGGAGGGACTGCACGGTTTTCGTCCTGATGGTCTTCAGGACATTCATGAAATCGGTGCCCCCCGTTCCTCTGTTTTCCTGCTCCGGTTCTCCACTGGAGGGTTCCTTCTTGCCGGAATGCTTCTTCGCAGGATCCAGAATGTAGGTCTTCACTACTCCCAAGTGGTAGTTCCTCAGGGAGACCAGAGCTTGCACACTCCTGTCATAAGCATCTTTCAGGTGAGCCCCGCCCCCGGAAAGGACAAACTCGCGGACAGATGGACAGGCCTCCAGGAAGGAGAGGAAGTCCTGGTGTGCGGGAGGCATGTATGTTCGCATCTCCCGGATGAACTCAGCTGCAGGTCCTAGAGGGCGAGACAGAGACATGTGGTCATGACACCAAGACGCGCCTGGCCGGGACCAAAGGCAGAGCAAGGTCGGGCAGACGGGCAGATCGCCCTCCAAGCCACAGCTGGAGGCTCCTCTTTGAAGGCTGAACTGCTATTCCTCTTGCTACTAGCACTAGCAATTATTGAAACTATTAGTGTTTCTGAAAATGGAAAGAGCGAAACTCCTTTTTCACAATAAGGCTTTTCCTCTGCGGTTCTTTCTCATTCTCTACTGTATCTGCTCTTCCTAGAGGGTGTCAGTGAAAACAGGGTGTATTTAATCTGCCCTCGCCAGACCATGACATTGAATCTAAAGGGGTTTAAGGTATCATTTTTACATGTATCTTAATTAAGAAAAAGCATACTTTCCTCTAGGCCAGTGCTTTTCCTTTTGTTAAGTAGAAGCTTGAGAAAACAGAGGGAGGTAGAAAGAAGGTTTTCCGCCCTCCTTCCTCAAAGCCATGGAAGGGATGTAATGAAAATGGTCCACTGACTTGGGTGCAAACTCGGCCCTGACTGCTGGCCACACCAGCAGTTCCAGCCCCTCCTGTCAGCTAGGTCTCCGAGGCCCACCGCTTGCCCACAGCTGGGCGTTTTCTGCAGGTGACTTCCTAAGCCTGACTGTCCGTTTTCAGAACACGTGGCGCTGGCTTCTCCAGAGCTAATCAGCCCTCAGCTCCAGGTTCAACTCTCACAGTTCAGAGGATCATAAAGTAAGTTTGACTTTGGGGCTGTCACTTTGTAGTTGGTTGAAAAGATCTAGACGGCTCTACTCTCTTCCCGTTTCAGCTTCTTCATCTGTGAAGCAGGATCGTGGCTGTGCAGTCCTTGCTTCACTGATTCTCTTAAGATCAACAGCTAAGATGCGGATAGGAAAGACTTATCTAGAAGGGAAGTAATGACTTCCCTCCCCACCTACCTGTGCCGGTGGTCTGCTCTATGCCCAGAACAGCGTCAAGACACTGAAAGATGCTGCTCTGGGCAGCGCTGCCACCTGCAAACTGCTTGGGGGCGTCCCAGACACCCTCGTACAGCAAGCCGTCGGGCAGCTGGGGGTTGCCTTTCCAGCTAGGGCAGAAAGAAAAGAAAAAGGTGTTCTCTGGATTAATGGGCAATTTTCAGAAAATTTGCACCAGAGGTTAAAAAAAAGAAAAATGATGCATTTCATCACTCTTCTTCCATACCCACTGCCTAATTTTCATGCATGAGAGCAATAACTAACATATATTCTCAGGAAGAAACCTTAGCTTTGTAGTGGCACAAATCATTCACTCTTTAAAATGACTTGTTTCTCCAACCCCTCCAAGGTATCCTTGGCCGAGTAATAACAGAATATGCCATTTGTTCTTTCCCCGTGACATGCATTTTAGGCTAGAAATGGTGATCTAAACTTGACAGACATTGGGACCATCAGTAGAAGGTTGATGTGCTCTTTTTATTAATTGAAAGATAATAGAACAACCACATACCCAGACAAATATATGCGAAGAACTTTGTAAAATAGATCTGGGTCCACATATCCTGGAAAAAGATGGAACATGTTTAATTTACCAGCATTCAACAGGGAATCCAAAGTGTGAAGAATGGACAGGGCATCAGCAGAGGCCACGGGGAACGCGTATCTGGGTGTATGCACCGTGAAGTCCCCAGGGGTCAGCCTTGGTCTGCTGCCCCACACTTGTGAGCACGGAGGGGTCTGTGCTGGGGCTGCTACAGAGCATGGGACGGGAAGCCAGCTGCCTGCAACTGCATCGTCAGTTCAGGTAAACTGTCCACAGTTGCTTATTTCCTTTGCACCACTTCAGGTGCTCAATGACGTCAGATAAACTGACGCAGGAACAAAATCAGGGCCAGAGCATAGCTCAGCAGCAAATGTGCGGCATGTGAGAGACCCTGGGTTCCGTCCTGATCACTGTAAATTATAAATTGATTACACAGTGAACTAAATCCAGCCTCTCCACAGACCACACACCAGGGTCCCCTTGCCTATACATCATACATTTGATCTGAAGGCATGTCTCCTGGCCAGAGTATAAATTGATTACACAGTGAACTAAATCCAGCCTCCCCACAGACCACACACCAGGGTCTCCTTGCCTATACATCATACATTTGATCTGAAGGCATGTCTCCTGGCCAAAGTATAAATTGATTACACAGTGAACTAAATCCAGCCTCCCCACAGACCACACACCAGGGTCTCCTTGCCTATACATCATACATTTGATCTGAAGGCACGTCTCCTGGCCAGAGCGCGGCCCCCAGGAACCCCGCGCCCAGGGACTAACACTCACGTAATTGCGACATTTACCCTGTAGGGTGCGTGTCTTCTTGTAAAGAGCTGTTTAGGGACTTTATGTGGTAGTTTACTTAGCTGTTAACTTCACAGCAACCTTTGAGCTCAGTGGCTTCGCTCTGCTGTTAGCAGCCGTGTCAGAAGCAGAATTAGCAGAGAGCGATGGTTACTGGAAGCTGACTCCCTCAGCATTTGAGGCTGCCCCCTCCACAGACATCTCCGTGGATTGCAGGAGCAGACCAGGCGGCTCCCTAGAGCCAAGAGACCCAGCTCGGGTTCTTCGTTCTCTGTTCGCAGCCTAAACAATTAAGATCATTCATGATCTCTCTTTGAATTTGGACTCTTTTACCTCTCAAAGGGAGATGATAAAACCCACCACACACGAAGTAGAACAGGATAAAACACATCAGTGGGAATCAGTGGTGCTGTGTAGGACACTTGCCGTGGATCCCCTCAAACACTTTCCGGGCTTTCTTCAGGCAGGCAGCGATGTCCAGCAGCGCGTGCAGCAGAGCGTCCTCGTCCTGATGCCGCACCGCGTGCAGCACGGTGGGAATTACCTGAGAAGGCCAAGAACAAAGGCGAGTGCTGAAGCTCTCCTAGCACCGGACACTGAGGGCGACAAGATTTTTCTTGTTCTCGTCCACAAATTACGCTTTCATTTCTATTTCTAAAAGTCAAAACTATTGATCTTATCATTATTTATTAATAACAAATTGCATTAAAATTGTCACCTTGCAGGAATTTCAAAGTTGATTCTGAACACATGGCCTCTAGATATTATATTTTAGATGACACGAAAAAATGTAACAACAGATGATCGACTACCCCCAGTTGAGCAAACTAATGCTGTACTTTACCAAGACAAAGCCAGCGCATGCTGCCTTAGCTTAGCGGCGAGGCTCCGTGCCTGAGGTGACAGGGAATACTTAGGAACAAAGGAACATACTTTAATTGCAGAGAAAGCTGCTGTCTCCACCAACAGAGAAACCAGGAAGAAACCTTTACTGCAGTCACCACCAGGAAACGCAAACAGAATGTCCATGTTTCTAAGAAAATCAGTTAAAGCAAGAAAGAAATTTAGCAAAGATGCTGGTATATATGTAAAGCAACTTATGCCTTTCATAAGCTTTTATTCAAAATAATTTTGCACAAGGAATGTGGTGTATCTTAATGACTCCACTATATATTTGGGAATATTAAGAATCAGTAAAAGGGGTTGGAGTGTTGTTCAGTGGTACAGTGCTTGTCTAGCATCCTCAGCACCAAAAAAAAAAAAAAAAGGAAAAGAGAAAAAAGAGAATAAAAGAACAAAAGAAAGAGAGAAGAAAAGACAATCTATATTAGGCCTATTGTCCAAAATCAGATACTTAATAATAAGTCAGATTATACTGGGACTTGGAATTGTATTCCAGAACGTGAAACTGCAATTCCCCCAAATCGATCTGTTTGTATTATCCTATTAACTTTTCACGGGCAAGTTTACTATGGCAGATGTAGTGTAGACTCAATAGATCGATTTTTGAGGTAGAGTGCTAAGGAGTAATCTTTTCATTTAAATAAACATATTTATGTGCATATTTTTACCTATGACCATGATTCAGTTTCTCAATGGTTTATCTACTCTACGAGAAAATTGATGGAGAAATTCAAATAACTGGTTAGAACCTAATTTTCTTTTTATTGAAGTTTTGGCACGGGAGCAAACATGGTCTCGGTGTCTCCGGGTCTATGAATTGTTTTGTGGTCATTTCATGGTTTCTGAAGCTGGACTACGTCTGAGTGCATTTTCTGTGGTCCTGGGCAGGACATACCATCAGTCTCTGTCTTCAGTACAGTTGATGTTCTTCTGCCTAAAACTTTTTTATTTAAAGAAACTCCTTAAACTCCTATCATAACCAGCAACAGTCTACATAAGCTTTCTACTAATGTATTTATTTGCCCTTCTCCTACACTGCTATTCTCATCAATAACTATTTACACCACAATAGTGATCCTTCGGCTCTGATAATACGCAAAAATTTTCACCCCTCTAAGGCCTCCACATTTGTGATTTTCTCTAAACACTCTCACTATTTCCATCTTCTAGCTGATTTTTCTGCAGTCTCCTGGACTCCACTTTATATAAGCTGCTTCAGGGATTCCTCCTTTCACGTTTTCTCTTTGAGCAAGCTCCTTGTCTTCTCACCTTCTTCCTAATCATATGCCATTATGCAATTTTCATGCATCTCCTTTCCCTGCATTAGTCTGTCTCACCCAAGAGGGATAATTTGAGTGTGTTTGGAGTTATTTCTGCATCTTCTAGCCTGTTCCATTGGTCCTCGGGTCTGTCTTCATGCCAGTACCATGCTGTTTTTATCACAGAAGCTTTATAATACAATTTCAAGTCAGAGCCTGCGATGCCCCCTGCCTTATTCCTGTTGCCCAGAATTGTTTTTGCTATTCTTGGTCTCTTCTGGTTCCAAATAAATTTCATGATTGCCTTTTCTAATTCTGTGAAGTATGCATTGGAATTTTGATTGGAATTGCATTAAATCTGTATAGTAATTTAGGAAGTATGGCCATTTTCACTATGCTGGTTCTTCCTACCCACGAACATGGGATATCTTTCCATTGTTTGAAATCTCTTTCAATTTCCTTTTTTAGAGTACTGTAGTTTTCAATGAAAAGATCTTTTACTTGTTTTGTTAGATAGATTCCTAAAGACACTTATCAGCACACATTGAATTGTTTCTCTGATATGAGAAACCATAAGTGTAAATAAGGACAAAGGGGTAGAATAGATATTATGTTTAAAAAAAAAAAGAGAGATAGTATTCAAAAGAGAGGAGAACTAGATAGGAAAAAGGGGGATAAAGAAGAAGGTTAAAAGAAAAGTAAGATGAAAAGGAAAAAAATGGAAGTGTAAATACACTTGTTGCAAATAGGGAGATGTGGGTGAATGGAAGGGAGGGGAGGGGAAGAGTGGGGGAAGAGGGGGAAAACCAAGATGTATCATGCACAGGTACAAAATAACCATGTTGATTATGATCATTATGTATACAATGTACCAATACATGTTCTTGGTAAAAATAAAAAATAAAGAAAATGAAAACCAAGAGGGATAATTACTTATATTTACCTCAGTTTCCTGAGGTCGTATCTATGCCTAGTACATAGGCTAAGGATTGGAACAAAAATAACAGGTATGTGGCTACTTATTGGCATTACTTACTTATTCTAGCCCCAGAGGTCATTAGGTCACAAATACATAGATTTATTTGCAAATCATATTTATGCATATTAATTGTATACATATACATGTGAATGTTTTTGAATGTATCTATAGTTAACAATATCAAAGAGACATCAATATTATATTCATAGACATAGTTAAGGATCTATTATTATTCACTCCTTGAATAATTACTTTTTGCCTGAATTCAACCAGCCATTTGAAAAATGTGTTTGAATTACATTGACAAAACTAAATTCATTTTAATAACAAACGATTCTTACAATGAAAGAAGAATCAAATACTTACTCATAGGTCATTGGTCTTATGAAAGCAGCCATGATGTGATAAGCCAAGTGAAGGAAAGAAAGAAAAATAATTTAAATTCACATAAGATCGAGTCACTGTTATTTGGCTGAATACTACTGATTTATCAGATTTAAGACAAAGGCTAAAAAGAAAAAAATGCTTTTTCTGTAATACAAGATTGTCTTGCAACCATTTAACTTACCAGTGAAACAAAAAATTAAATATGCAAAAAAACCACACAGTCAAAATTAGTTCTTCCTACTAAGACACTTTCTAGATCGAGTCCTCTCATTTTGTGGCACCACCTGTGCAGGCTGCTCCTCACGGGACACACCCCCAGAGCCGTGTGACACTGTGATCTTGGCCCTTCACCTCGAAGACCCCATCACTAGGCAGAGCCTGAGCAGGCTGCACTGACATCATCGCCTCTCCTGCCCAAGATGAGCTGACTTAAATGTGACTAATTTCATAAAAGTAAAGGTGCAGAATCTCAAAAGCATGTTAACCCAAAGAAGCTAGACACAAAAGAAACTCTATGGTTTCATTGGTATAAAATCCAGCAAAGAAATCTACTAATTTTTTATTTTTTATTTATTTATTTATTTATTTTTGTGGTGCCGGGGATCGAACTCAGGCCCTCGTGCTTGCCAGGCAAGCACTCTAATCACTGAGCTAAATCCCCAGCCCCTCTACTAATTTTTTGTACAAAGCCAACTATTTTTTGATAAGATAAATTAGAATGCAATTGCCTAGAGCAGAAAAGAGAATTGGAAAGGAATGAGCACAAGATAATGCTCAGAGGTGAGAGCAGTACTCGCTGTCTTGCTTGGGGTGGCACGTAGCTGTAGTATAAATCCCAGGAACACTCAGGATCTCTGTGCATTGCAGTGCGTGCTGACTTACACGCCTCTGTCTCGTTTACACACAGGACATCGGTAGTGTCAGACACAGCGGTCCCAGAAACAACACCCCACCACAGAGAAGCCACGCCGCCAAGAATCAAACCAATAAATAGCTATCCTCCCACTGAAACACCACACACTCCGGCTGCTCTCACACGCCCAGCGTACATACCCCGTGGGGTCCCTTTTCTTCCAGTTGGCGAGCACACAGTCTGCGTAAACCAGAATGGGAGGCAGCCCCAGCTTCTCAGAGAGCTCGCAGTAAGGCACAGCGATGTTGCTCGGCAGGACCTAAAGAAAGTGCACCGTAATTGTCTACTGAGGTACCCGACATTTTCTGCTTCCTGGCTGCCCAAACATTAGGTTTTCCATACAATAGCACTCTGAATCCAAATAGACGCATTTTTTCCTTCCACATTTCATAATTTAACCCCAGCGATTGTTAAATGTTCATGTTTTGGATTTAGATGGAGGGCATGGTTCGGTCACACGGAGGAAAAAGCAAAGTAACCCCGCATGCTTTACTTTCTAAAGCCCGGCGTCTTTCCCTTTCAGATAGCGTTATGAGATATTTTCATTCCATCATTCATCCAACCATCCCGTGGAAATTTGTTAAGCAATTTTCTATGTAAGGCACCACATTATCCACTGCGGGGGAAGAAAAAGATAAAACCTGTTGTCTCACAGGTGCCTCAAGTTTCTGTAATTAGGAGTTTTGAACGTGATGCACACTGAAAGCGCGAAAGCTTTCTGCTCTTGGAGCTCAGTGCAGAAGGAAACTCTCTTGGATGACTTTTTTTTTTTTAATAAGCTTCACTAGGGACCATGTTGGTGCCTGACTACCCAGACTTACTCTTATCTCAAAGAGGAAGCTCCTTTTATCTGTTGTGTTAGTCACCTTTCCACTCCTGGGACCAGACCTAAAGGCTCCTGATTCCAGTCCCTGGCTGGCCTGCTCCAGCTCCGAGGCGGAGACATCGCCGCTCACGGGAGAGTGAGAGCCGCATCCCGCCCACAGTGTGTGCCCGTCTCAGACGGCACCTTGGCCGCGAACCCACCTTTGATGAACTGAGTGCCCGGGTGAGGTAACCGTCTTCCGGAAGCCCACCTCTGAACACACGAGCCTTTTGGGGGACACTTCTGATCTAAATCATAGCGCTGGACTTGTCTTCCCTGGGAGAAACCGTGGCTGTCTCAGCTCCCCCTTCCGCAGCGGAGCTGGAGAGCGTGTCTAACTATGGAGTTTAGAAGCGAAACTACAGCTCAGCCCTTCTCTCCACAACTGTTCCTTTCCTGCTGTGTAATGGGCACACATGAAAAGGCTTCTGCCCCCGCAAGACAATCACTGAATTGTCAAGTGACGCTCTTCCTAGAGGGCGAGGTAGGGAATCTGACCCGATACCCTTCCAGCTAGCCACCTGTTTCCTTCTGTCAGCCAGGAAGCCAGCACTCTACCCTTTATCCCTCTAACTTCATCATCTAGCCACTGCCTAACTTAGAACGGGGCAGCCCATTGACAGCCCGCGACAAGAACAGACACACCTACCAGGGAAAGATTGAACAGTCTGGCGTTGGGCCTCCAGTGGAAGAGACGGGTGAGAGTAAGCCCCACACCAGTTCTTATTTTAATCTTAGGAGTTGTAATCCAAGCAGCTTCAGATTAGTTTAAAGAACTTGATGATGGATTTAACTGAGAGAACAAAGTGTTAGGACAGAACCACTGACCGAGTTACTCCTGTGTGTTTTCCTTTGCATACTTTGTGATTCTAGAGTGAAAGATCTGGCTGACAAACGATTTACATCTTTGAAAAGGAAATAAGTTACGCCGTTCTCTGATTTAGAGAAAAGATCAGTGGGGATGAAAGGGAAGAAGTTTAGCGGAATAATTACCTTGAGCTGAAAAAGAAAGGAAATATGCCAGCAGGTCTATTACAGTGACTGCCAGTGACTGTTAGGAAACACAGATGCTAATTTGTTGCCCATTCTCAAGAAAAATGCGCCTTATGTTGATTTCCTTTTCTTTCATTTATTTTCTTTTCCCTATAATTTCCTTATTAACTTTTTTTGTATTTTTTACACTGTTGCCTTCTAAGTGCCTTTCCAGAATGATGGAGTATATAAAACTCTGATGAATTAAAAATATATTTTCTTATTTTCTTTCATAATTCTGACCTCCAGACTGATAAGTGTATTATTTTTCAAGATGCTATATACATTCTGGTCTCCACGATTTTTGCTAGTGCTTTCCATCTTTCCCTTCTGTTTCAAGTATCCTTGTTCATCATGATCACACCTGCTGCTATTTCCACGCTCTGGCCTCCTGCTCCGCACACCCATCCGGCGCACACTGGACTCCCTGCAGTGGGCACGCGCACGGTGCCTGCAGGGTTAGCCAGCCAGTCTAGGTCAGACTGCACTTGCGTAAAATTTAAGTCAGACTTTAGGACTAGAATCAGTCTTATGTTTTTTGCATCACACAGAATGTGGATGCGGCAGTTTGACGGTTATAATAAAGTATAAGGTCCTCCCAGAACAACTTCTTGTCTACAAGCCTGAGATGATTCATCACACAGGGGACCCTGTACTATCTGTCTTTAAGCAGGATGTGAACAAATAAACACCTGGATAAGACACCAGGTACCTTGTCAGAAAAGGCAAGCTTTCCCTAAATGGCAGAAAATGCTTTTGGAATCCATTTTATTTATTTGTGATTTAAAGTTCAAGTATTAGAATCTGCAATAGTTTCATGTGATTTCAATGGACAAATAGAATATGGAATACCCAATAAGTATGCATGCTTCATGACATATACATACACAAAAAATTGTTTATCTGAAACCCACATTTTACTGGGCCTCTTGTTTTGCTACTGGCCTACACTGGCATTCCTATGCGGGATGGGGCCGTAGGGACTGAGCTGCTCTGATGGATGGACCATGAACAGTGGCTGGCAGCTCGCACATCGCACACACTGGGACTCTGCCATTCACCTGCCCTGCCCCAACCCTCGGAAGGGTTACTGCAAAACATTTTGGTCAGTTTCAGAGTAAAATTGCCATCAAGGCTAATAATTTTTAGCAGCTATAGGTTCATCACTGACGCTTTTATATAAAATAAGATTATGACTAACCCATAAATGCATACATATAAAGATATGCATAAAATAACACATTTTAAACTACATGTTTTACAACTAATGTTATTTAATGTTGATTATAGTAGAGTGAGATCAATATGTTTTTCTGTGTTGACACATATAAGCCCTTTAGTCTTAAATAAGAAGAGTCATTTAAAGATATTCATTGTAGTGTCATTCATCATAGGAAAATATTAAAAGCAAGTAAAATGTTTAGCAATACAAGCCTTAGTACATGAAGTACTAAGAACTCAGTGAAAAATTATAGCCCGAATGACTAGGAATACTGTGTAGTGCCTAGAAAATGTTCACGATGTCAGTTAAGTTACACGAACAGGCTGTATATGTACACATAAAAGTGGGCAATTGCACTACATAAGCAAAATACAAAATACAGTAATGTAACAGTTGATACGGTAAGTCAGTGAATAATTACTTTCCTTTCCTCTTTTCTCTCCTCTCCAAACTTTTAAAATACAGTTATAGTGCGACTCAAAAATGTTTTTATTTTTCTTTCTTTCTTCTTGTTTTTTTTTCCTCTTTCTGGTGCAAGAGCTCAAAGCTAAGGCCTACCCCGTCCCTGGCAAGCCCTATGCCACTGAGCTATGCCTTCAGCAGCTGAAAGGTTTTACACTAACTGTAAATTGTGTTTCATTTCACGTAAGTGAAAGTCTACCATGCAGCAAAGGAAACATCAGGCGCTCTCCAACCTTGCGGACGTCCGCGTCCCCTCGGTTCCACACGTAGGCCATGGTGATGCAGCCCAGAGCTAAGTGTGCGAGGCGCTGTTGCTCGTGCTGCTGGAGGCCAGCGGTCCTGAGCAGCGGCACCTGGGAACAGATGGAGAGGTCTCGCTGCCCTTGAGCCCGTGGGGGCTTACCGCTCCCACCCAGTGACCCTGAGAAGAAGCTGTGCAGAAAGCAGACAGGTGGAATACACGTCACAAACCTTCTCGATTTCTTCGCGAACTTGGCCAGTCCTAATCAGTTCTGGCAGATTTTTAGCAATCAAAATCCAGGCATTATATTCATCAGGAAGCTCCTCCTGGAAAAAGCAAAAAACAAACAAAAGAAACAGGACTTTGGTTTGTTAGTGGAAGTCGCTGTAAACTCGCGCTGGCCTCCCACGACGGCCCGCCAGGCCTCTCCCTGCCTCCATGTGGCATGCCCTGGTGGGCATCACTGTCCAGCAGCCCGTCCTACTCAAGGATGGGCAGCACTGGAGTCCTTCTCTGAGCTCCTCCGTTCCTTTCTTCCAGCGCTTCCACTTTCCTGTTTTCCAAACTCAACCCTACAAGGCCCTGAGTTCGATCCCCAGCACCACAAAACAAACAAACAAACAAACTCAACCCTAGAGTTCTCCCGAAACCTTCCTTACTTCTCCACTGGACAAGAGCCTCTTCCAGTATAAATCCTACTATTGTGTCTCTTTGTGTTATTATCTGCCACTTTTGTTTTTCTTCTCAGCTAGATTTGAAATTCTTCAGAAAAAAATGAGGTGTATTAAATTTACTAGTGGGTTAGGCACTTTGCTCAAGAATTTCTTATCTATTTCTCATCTACTTCCTCTAAAGGTCCAAGAAATTGTCTCTGTGTCACAAAGGAAATAACCCAGGCCCAGACAGGTTATGTAACTCCTTTTGTAGATCTGCTTTACTCTGATTCAAACATAAGTACCTCAAACTTTTGTGGTCTGTAGTCTCTATAGCTCAGTGCGTGACGGCAAGGACGGTTTTGGGCTTCTAATTTTACATAGCCTGGAAGGTCTGGGCCCTGACTGGGCACACGGGTGATGCTGTGGCGGGAGACTTCTGTATGTGGAGCTTGTGCTCCAAGACTCCCAGCGACACTTGAAGCGGCAAACAAATGCTGCCAGACCACGTATGTGACGGCTCCCCAGGATGTGGCTCCCACAATAAACTGCATTCCTTTTCCCTCCCAAACAAGCAGCTCCCATGCATCATGACTATAATTTTTTGGAGTTTAACAGCAAACCTAGCATGGATTTCTTTCTCCTTCACAATTTCACTGATAGAAGATTTGTTCTTACCAGGCATTTTAGTAACCTCAGCACACGCTCTTTCTGTCTTTAGTAAATCGAAAGCCTTTACCTTTCTTCCTTAAGGAATTCCTTTCTGGCTTCTCTTTGGAATAGCTCACTAGTCAGACCCATTCCTCTCGTGTGCCCTGCTGTGGCACGACAGTTGGTCTTGAGCTGAGTGTTAGTTCAGCTCTTCCTACACTGTGCCGAGACTCTGTGTCATACAGGGCTCTGTCTCCTCTTCACTGGATTCGACAATGTCATTATTCTGGTTCCTCTCGTGGAGGTGGACCTCTGCATGGCACCGGGCACTGTATGTAGCCATCTCACTTCTATCTTCTGTACATTTGTGACAATTAAAATATTGATCATAAACTGTTTTGCAGGACTTTCTTTGGAACTCAACTTAAGGAAAAGTCATTTTTAAGACAAGCATTTTTCCTCACATACCTTGTACTTTATAGCTAAAACTTGCAAGAAAAAAAAAACAGAGTTCATGTACTTATTTGAATCATACACTCAGTAAACTACAAACATTGTTAATACACCCTGAAAGGTACCTGAAGAGTCACCTCATGAACCCAATCAAATTAAGAATCAAATTAGGTCCCAACACTTTTTACAATTTAAGATGTATCAATACAGAAAGAAGCTTCCCTGTGACTGGTGGCCCTTTTATGGCATTGGCTTTTGCAAACTGCCATCTGAAAAGGCACTTGTGATAAAACACCCTTTGATTTCTATAGTATGGCTCTTTTTTAAAGTCAAAAAAGTTCCCATAGTTTTATATCATCACTTCCCATTTCTGTGCCTAAGTAAGAATTACACACTTTACTGAATTTCTAGGAATAAAAACTGAAAAACAGTAAACAAGACCCAGTTATTTAAATTCTGCTCCCAATTTTGGCAGTAATTTATCCATTACTGCACCACAGCTGTTCAGTAGAAGTTAACCTGCCCAAGTGGGCAGTGAGAATAGACCCATTTTCCCACCTTTCACTGCCCTCTCTTACCAGTGGGTTTGGCAGAGCAAAGCCCACATCTTCATCGATCTGGTACTTTTTGAGTAGCTCCCAGGCGCTTCCCACGGGCAGCGTCCCGTCATCGGCCATCCCTGCAGCTCACCCTGCTGGCCCTCCTCAGCCTTTGGACAGTCTCAGAAAGCACCTGTTTTTATAGTGACTGTCAGATGCAGTGATGAATGCTTAGCACGTAAGCAGGGAGAAATAACTTCCACTTTTGGGATAGTTTCATTTTCTACTTTCTGTATTTGGAACATAATAAACAACAAAACCACAAAAGTATTTCTATTCATCATATGAAGAAACTGAAAGTTGGTATTACATTTACCTCATTATCTTTTAGGAGCACCATTGACTTATTGCCATATGGGAAGCCCGAAAGGGCTTGCCCCAAATGAGAAGTGCTACAAACAATACACCCAGCGAAAAAGAAATAACAAAAGATATACCTTTCACAATTGCACACAAAAAAATAAAATACCTAGGAATCTATCTAACAAAAGAAGTAAAAGACCTTTACATCGAAAACTACAGTACCCTAAAAAAAGAAATTGAAAAGGATATCAAAAAATGGAAGGACATCCCATGTTCCTGGGTAGGAAGAATCAACATCGTGAAAATGGCTATACTTCCTAAACTACTGTACAGATTTAATGCAATTCCAATCAAGATACCACCAACATACTTCAAAGAAATGGAAAGGACAATCATGAATTTCATCTGGAAACAGAAGA